>JAKELH010000218.1:0-123421 GCA_021525015.1 Lactarius pseudohatsudake | reverse complement strand
TAGAAAGGATGCAGAGGCAGCTCTACGCCAAAGTAAACGGCGAATGCAAACGGACGTTGAGCAAAGACACAAGCCATATGTCTTCAACGTCGGGGATAAAGTCTGGTTGCAAGCTAAGCAGATAAAGATACATCAGCAGTCGTCCAAATTGGGCCCTAAACAGTTAGGCCCATTTGAAGTCACTGAAGTTAGAAGTGATGTCGACTACAAGCTTGCCCTACCCCCTGCATTACGGATCCATGATGTATTTCATGTAGACCGCCTCTCCCCTTATAAAGGAAACAAAGTTAACGGGCTTACGCCACCGCCACCAGACCCTGTTACAGTCGAAGGGGAAGAAGAGTACGAAGTTGACCACATAAGAGATTCGAAACTCTTGGTCGTACTCTTAAATACCTAGTTCGCTGGACAGGCTATGGTGAGGGTGAGGACACCTGGGAGCCAGCTAGAAACCTAGCCCATGCCTCGGAAAGAGTAAAGGACTTTCACTCCTTGAATCCGGGGGCGCCTAGAAAAATAGCAGCTCTCATCTACGCGTCCTTGCCTTGGCAAGCGTCTCATTTGTACACAGAGGCCAACGCGGACGTCGACCCTTAAGATGGGGGGTGATGTCATGGACGCGTATTATTTTCCCATTTTTCTGTATTTTTACGGATTTATATGGTGAAGATATAAAGGGCCAAAGTACGAGACTTGGTCAGTCACATGATGCCACCATGTGCACCCTCAAGCACGTGACCCTGGGATAGTTGCATCCTTAACAGGACAACCTAATCCGGTCACATTCCTTTTATGTACGGACTCTCATGATTGGTAGATAAGGATAGAAGACTCTAGAATGTTCTAGATTACGCTTAGTAGTTTACGCTTACTCGCTGTATTAGGTTTTACTCAGCAGATAAGGAGACGCGTCAGCAGCTATGACAAGTGCATCAGTCAGCACAATAGATAGCGCTATTATTAGACACGACGCGTCATCCTCTGAGTCAAGGAGTCTTACTATACACTTAGTAATAGTGTTCAGACTCAATTCAAAGTCAGCATCAGTAGTGTATATAAACCCTCCTGTAGCGTCCTGAGTGGAACCAACTTGTCCTCTTGGTTCTCCACTCAGCCTGACACCGTGTGACACCGCGTACTGAACTCCTGTATAAGGACTTCCTTGTGTACTAGCACGCTCCACGTTGACTTCAGGTTCGGCGCGTGATTTATCTCCGCGCTAGGCTTGAGTTCTGAAGGCCAGACAGTTCACTTCAACTTTCACTTGAGCTTAGCGTAGCGAGGTGTTATACCGCTACAGCGACGACATCATACGTCGCAAATGAGCGCACCGCGTTCGCGGAATACGAGCCGCTTCAGCATGCCTCTGTGATCGGCGTCGGCGGTACCAAAGTCCCTATAAGTGGACGGGGCACGGTCGAACTCGAATCGCGGATAAATGGTAAAGCATACCTTCTGCGGCTCGGGAGCGTCCTGCATATCCCGACCAATAAGAACAACTTACTTTCTTTGGGACGATGGGACCGAACAGGCGGAACATGCACATTCGGTCATGGAGAGCTCACGCTGATCACGAAGGGTGGAACGCAGATAGCTATTGGGCGATTAGCGCAAAACAACTTATACAAAATGGACGTGAACATACGTCCAAGCCAAAAGCCGCAGGCAAGCGCTTCCGCTACTTTCACCACTTCCGAAGTACTCCCGAGCTGGGAGACTTGGCACCGAAGGTTCGGGCATGTTAGTTATACCGGGCTAAAGAAGTTGCTGGACGACGGACTCGTTGACGGTTTCCGTGTAGACACCGAGACGCCACAACCTGATTGCGTCGCGTGTACCAAAGCGAAACAGACGGAAGACGTCTATAATGAGAAGTCAGTCCGGGAGACTTCGCCTGGTGAGCTGACTCACATGGACCTTTGGGGCAAATACGACAAGGTTTCCATTAATGGAAACCAATATTTCCTCTTACTCGTTGACGATGCGTCGCGATATATGACAGTTACCTTCCTGAAAGGGAAGGATCAGGCGGCACAGGCAGTGAAGGACTACCTGACACACCTTGGGACTAATGGGAAACCTCCGCGTGCGACTCGCACGGACCGGGGAAAAGAATTCATTAACGAGCCCTTGAGGATGTGGTGCCGTGAGCGTGGAATAGACAATCAGATGACGGCGCCCTACTCACCTGCCCAGAACGGCATCGCCGAACGCGCGAACCGCACACTGGTAGAGCTCGCCCGTGCGATGTTACGCGGACAAGAGATGCCCGAATTCCTGTGGGAATACGCTGTTTCCCATGCAGCGTATGTCCGTAATCGTTCCTATACGAGAGCCCTATCAGAGGGTACTCCGTATCAGTTATGGTTCGGAAAGAGACCTGATGTCACCCACCTCAGAGAGTTCGGAGCACCGGTATGGGTGCTACTACAAGGCCAAGCCACGCAGCGCAAAATGTTACCTAAGTCGCAAAGAAGGGCCTATGTAGGATCTGAAGATGGGCCAAAGGCCGTTAAGTACTACAACGCGGAGACGCGTAGAGTACTCACTTCTCGAAATTACCGATTCCTAGAGTTGACCCAAGAATCATCTCCTACCGAGCCGATCGTCGTGATCGCGCCGGGCGCACAGCGTGAAGGGGAGCTGGGAAGACCGGAACGGGACACCCTGTCCACCGGCGGCGTATCAGACGCACAGCCTAAAGATCTAGGGCAGAACATGGGCAGCGGCAGTAAGAGAAAGAGAAGTGAAGAAGAAGACTCACCAGACCAACCATGTTACGTTCCGGACTGATAAGCACCTCGGGCCGAGAAGTGGACACTGACGTACAAGGGTATGACACCGCGTCAGCAGAATATCGTCATGGACTTAGTAGGATCAGTCAGCCGGGTAAGCTCCGGCACATGTGATTGTGTACGATAACGGATCGGATCATGTCGGATCATGACTCATTCCTAGGATAGCTGTACTAGGGTTCACGGTACTTACGCTATTGGCTAGTGATAGTTCAAGCGGCGCTTTAAAGCCCGCGCGTATCTGTATAAGTAGTTCACCTGTGAAGACCAAGAACGGCATCGTGGTCTTCTTCAATACCACCGTCTTCTACTCGCACTTCGCAGGGCTACTCCCCCTTTAAGTGAGTCGTCCGGCATATCCCCTTAGACCAGGGATCCCCGTGACTTATCCCGAGTTCCCTCCGTGGGCAGTGGAATATCCCATTGGCACTATCGCCCATCAAGTCCACCTTTATCTCAACGAACGCGTCGCGTCGCCTTATACGTCTTTCTACATCATCGACCACCCTACGTGGAACACCGTACGCCATCTTCCGATAGCACCTGTAGGAATACCCCTACACGAGGACATACATGCATACTTCGGGCTAGACGAACATCTCCTACCCCATCCCGCGTTCTATTCTGATTCGCTCGCAAACAGGAACTACTACGCAACAAGGATCGCCACTTATCGAGAGGCCTAAGTCAGGCAAGCGTCCGTGGTAGACGCTACATTAAGACCAAGATCCCACCGTGGCCAATTCTACAAGAACAACCAAAGACTTCTGGGTCCCATTCCGACCCTATCACATCGACAGAAGAGGAATTCGAAACGTTCCCAAACGCTACCTAGAAACCGCATTCTGGAAAGACGACGCAGAGGATCCAGGCTACGTTACCTATTACATTGACCGACAAGGCAACCAGCAGCTTATCGCTGTAGAATTCAACTTCGACACTATCTGCTGGGTCGAAATCCGCTGGGACGAACACGTCAACAAGTACAAAGTTACGAGACCAGCAAGCAGCGGCCTTAATCTCGACATCCTCCAAAGTAACGTCGTTACAAGAGACCAGTGGGGACTCATCGACGGACAAGAAGAAGAACCCCTTCGATCCCCAACACCTAAGACACCAGCTCCCTCTCCCTCCATCGCAAGTAACCCGGAGGAAATCCGAATCATCCAAGACCAGCAAGAAGAAGAACGCCTAGAGCAGATCGCTGAGTCCATCCCCACCAATATGTCATCTACAGTCACTCAAAACGTCGCGGCCAGGACCGCACTATTCGCCCTACCGGATCCCGGTACAAACAACGAAGGCAGAGGAAGAGAAGGGGGACCACCAACAGGAGGAGGACCACCCCCAGGGGGAGATCCAGACGACGACCCAAACCATGAGGAAGACGAAGACCCCGTCAACCACCCAGCTACGTTCATCCTACCAGACACCGACAAGTTCCTGGGAAAGGAACCCAAAATATTCACAGGCAACCGCGATGAAGCAGAAGCCTTCTTGTCACAGTGGAATAGGTTCGCGGGAGTCAACGCCGCTAACCGAAGCATGAAGGTCCCATACATCAAAGCCATGATGTTCCTCACCTATATCCAAGGACCCCTAGTAGACGAATGGGCCACCGAAACCACCAAATGGCTGGACGCCCAAGTCAACAAAAATGACCCATGGAACTGGACAGGAGTCGAACTCGCCTTCAAAGGGCAATTCCGCGACAACATGGAGAAGGATCGCGCGAGACTAGACCTCGACAAAGGCTTCCAGATGATAGGAGGGGACATAGACAGCTACGTCACTAAATTCGAAAAGACAGTCCGACAAGCTGATTACCGCCTCGACGAACCCCTGGTCCTCGACAAGTTCACGCGAGGAGTCCCTTTCAGCCTCTACCAGAGCGCATACCAATTTCACAACCCACACACCTACTCCCAATGGAAAAGCGCGCTTATCGAACAGCAGAAACGATACCTCCACATGAGGGCTCGAGCGGACGGCTTCGGAAGACGACCACAGCAACAACAGCAACGCCCTCGCCAAAACCAACCTGCGCGGTTCCAACCACCACAACGCCAAGGACAGGGACAACACCAGCAACAGCAGGGATGGCAGCAATACCGAAACCACCCTGATGCCATGGACACCACCCCAGGAAGAATCCGCGCACGCGTCGCAGGATCTGAAGACGCCAATCCGAACAACCCGAGGGAGTGGAACGACTACACACAAGTGCGCCCCCCATTCGACAGACCACCATACGCACCAAGGGGAGGCTTCATCCACCGCGGAAGAGGAGGAGGACGTGGAGTTATAAACTCGAGGGACGTAATCTGTTACAACTGTAACCAGAAAGGCCACTTCTCACGAGACTGCAACCAGCCAAGGAAGGCCAGAGGCAGAGGGGCCTACATAGAGGAAGTCCCCACCGCACCGCAGAGCGTCATCGAAGAAACCCTCATCGACCTCGACGAGCCGGTACAGGTTAACCGCGCCACCTCAGTCGCCCCCGAGATCAGCGACATCATGGGGCGCATCGCCGCGCTCCCTGAGGAGCATAAGGAGACGTTTATAAGGGATATGGTGGGGAGGCAGGATTTTCAGAGCGCCTGAACCCAACGGCCTGGGTGAGGGCTTCAAATTGTAACTCGTCGTTCATAACGCACTATCGATCTATGCATGTCCCAGTTTCGATTCGCACGAGTAACTTCATGGCCGACAAAAGAGCGCTGGTAGACTCCGGAGCCACGCACAACTTCATACATCCGGACTTCGTCAAACGAATGGGTTTAGGGACTCAGGAACTACCCAACCCCCGCAACATCTGGAACATAGATGGCACACACAACCAAGGAGGGAAAATCACCCACTTTGTTGCCCTCAACATACAAACTGACGGGAAACTCAAAACCATCCAGTTCCTGATCACCAACGTAGGAGGGGAAGACCTCATCCTAGGATATCCATGGCTCGCCACATTCCAACCCAACATACAGTGGGCCACCGCAACGATGGATACTAAACAGTATCCCATCATCATCCGCACCACGAACCCCAACAAACCGTTCAACCTCACCGCCGCCAAAGCAGAAATTCGAAGACTCGTCACGCAAGTACAGGACGAACAACGACAACAAATCGTCCAAGAATTAGAGGAAGAAACACACCCGGCACACCTACGGACAACGGCAACGGAATTAGCAATCTCGGCACAGCAGTACATGGAAAAGAAGGAAATCCCCGAAGAATACCGACGACACGCAAAGGTATTCAGCGAGGAGGAATCCCATCGTTTCCCCCCGTCCAGACCATGGGATCACGCTATCGACCTCAAACCAGACGCACCGGACTCTATCAACTGCAAAATCTACCCCCTTAACCAGGTGGAAGACAAAGCATTGGACGATTTCCTCGAGGAGCAGCTGGCAAAAGGGTACATACGACCATCTAAATCACAGTACGCATCACCATTCTTCTTCGTCAAAAAGAAGGACGGAAAGCTACGCCCGGTACAGGACTATAGGGAACTCAACAAATGGACCATCCGCAACCAATACCCACTTCCGCTGATACCAGCACTCATAGCCGATCTTAGTGGCGGATGGATATTCTCAAAGTTCGATGTAAGATGGGGCTACAACAACATCCGGATCAAGGAGGGAGACGAACACAAAGCCGCATTCAAGACTAAAAGAGGATTCTTCGAACCCCGCGTAATGTACTTCGGCATGACCAACTCACCAGCCTCCTTCCAGGACATGATGAATCACATCTGCGCCCCAGTCATCGAATACCACGAAAAGAAAGGCACGGTAATCCGGGTATACATGGACGACATCGGCATAGCAACCTCGACAACAGAACAGGCACACACGGAAGCGATTCACGACATACTCGACCTACTGGAACAACATGACCTGTACCTCAGGCCGGAGAAATGCACCTTCCACTCAGACTCCCTCGATTACCTGGGGGTAATCATTAAGAAGGGGGTGATTCGCATGGACCCCGTCAAAGTTTCCGGCATACGCGATTGGCCCACCCCAAAAACCGTCAAACAGGTGCGATCATTCTTGGGATTCTGCAACTTTTACCGCGCCTTCATTCGAAACTTTGCCGCACACGCTCGACCACTCAACAAACTGACGCGAAAGGACACAGTATGGCAATGGGGAACAGAACAACAGCAGGCATTCGACAAGCTCAAGGTACTAGTCACCAAAGAACCAGTGCTTAAACACCCAGAACTGGACAAACCCTTCGAACTAGAAGTCGATGCATCCGGTTACGCCGTAGGAGCAGTACTCCTCCAACGAGACACAGACGGCAAACGACACCCGATCGCCTTCTATTCCAACACCCTTAACGCAGCGGAAAGAAACTACGACATCTACGACCTGGAACTCTTAGCAATTGTCAAAGCGCTAAGAAACTGGAGGTCGTACCTCGCGGGATCCCCCCACAAGATCAAAGTGTTCTTGGACCACATGAATCTGCAGTATTGGAGATCCCCCCAAAAGATCAGTCGACGGGTGGCCAGGGAAGTACTCGAGCTATCGGAGTATGACATCGAGATTCACCACATTAAGGGAACGAACAACGGAAGAGCCGATGCCCTATCACGGAGACCCGACTACGACCAAGGAGAACACAACAACGAGCAAGTCACCGTCCTACCGGATCACGTATTCGTCAGAGCAGCAGAAGTCGATACTACGGAAAACCCCACACGCACCAACCCAGTAATCACCGTCGCGGAAATGCAACCAACGAACCCCGTATACGCGCAGGACAACGAAACAGCGATGAAATGGGTAGACCCGCACAAGCTCAAGCTCATCGAAGGGACTTGGTACAAAGACGGGCGAAGGGTAGTCACGGGAGACTCACACGAACGGAGACGTATTATACAGGCGCACCACGACCCTGTGGCCCGTGGACACCCCGGAATCAGCCGAACCATCAAGTTGATCGAGAGGCACTACTGGTGGCCCGGGCTCCGCCAAGAGGCGCAAGACTACGTCAAAGGATGCGCCGACTGCCAACGAATCAAGGTTAACAACCGACCAACACGCGCCCCTCTACAGCCAATCTTCCCAAAACCAGAGGCAACCCCGTTTGAGACCATCGCGCTAGATTTCATCACGAAACTCCCATTAGCGGACGGCTGCGACTCCATACTGACGATAACGGACCACGACTGCTCGAAAGCGGCAATATTCATCCCGTGCCTCGAAGAGATAAGCGCAGAAGGAACTGCGGCCCTGTACGTGACACATGTCTTCTCCAGATTCGGACTACCGGCGCGCATCATCAGTGATCGAGACCCACGCTTCGCGTCAAAGTTCACCCGCGAACTATGCCGAATCCTCAGGATTGAACAAAATATCTCAACGGCGTATCACCCGAGAACCGACGGCCAATCAGAACCAACCAACCAATGGCTAGAACAGTACCTACGGTTCTGGGTCAATGAACGGCAGGACGACTGGACGCGTTATCTACCGATGGCAGAATTCACGCACAACAACTGGCCCAACGAGTCCACGAAGGAGTCCCCCTTTAACATCCTCATGGGGTATAACCCACGCGCTGATTGGATCGATCGACCATCCCCAATCCCACAGGTGGCACTGCGGATCCAACAGTTCAGAGAGGCTAGAACGCGCGCCCAGGAACTGATGATCAAAGCGCAGCAAAGCTGGATCAAACACAAAGATACGCCCAAGTACCAAATCGGAGACTTCGTATGGCTCGAAGGGCGCCACCTACGTACCAACCAACCAACCACGAAGCTTGCGCCCAGAAGACATGGCCCATTTAGGATTACTCAGGTGATGTCCGCAGTCAACTATTGCCTGGAACTTCCCACGCAGTGGAGCATACACCCGGTATTTCACACAGACCTCCTGACGCCTTATCGCGAAACTCCCACACATGGTCCCAACTATCAGCGCCCGCCGCCAGATTTGATTGATGGCGAAGAAGAATACGAAGTCGAGAAGGTTCTAGACTCTCGGCGGTTCGGCAGGACAAGGAAACTGCAGTATTTGGTCAAATGGTGCGGATACCCGGACTCGGACAACCAGTGGGTCAATAAGGATGACGTGTTCGCGGATGATGCAATTCGGAAATTCAAACATTCTAACCCCGCCAGAGAAACACATATAAGCGCAGGGTTATCCCAAGAGACGTCCCCATCTCCCTCTCCTACACTCCCATCTACTCATGTCCCACTCTCCAGTCCAAGTCCACTATGTCCTCGACGACCTACTCCCCATCTCAGTCCAGCCCACCGTCATCATTCAGGACGCGCCACCATCACCCTTGTCGCTTCCCCAGTCCGTTCAACCAAGCCCCAGTCGTCCAGTTACCCCCGTACCATCCCTTCTATCTTCGCCAACTCCTACAGCCCTCAATTCACGAGCTACTTCTCCGGCGAGCGCTGTATCCTCCCGTCCTCCGTCCCGTATGGAGTCGACTCAGGTTCAAGAAGACCGGGCATACGACCGGTATCTTTCCCAGGAGCACTGCCCCCTCAACCAGCACCTCACGTACGGGAATCACCTCACCACTACGCACGAAGAAACCCCGCCACTATGCACCACGGACGGGGAACCTATCCTTATGCCGCATGCTTCTCGACCCGCGCTCCGAGTATACAAGGCGTCGGAACATCGTTCAGTTTCCCGATCTCGGGTGGAGACGCCTCCACCCCACGGGTTCCAACACAACAGGGGAGTCCATTACATCCCCTTCCAGATTCGCGACGCTCAGGGCCAGCTGCACCCAGCTCGCTATTCGCAGCTCATCTTTACGGCGGACCCCTTCGTGTTAGCATACCGAAGGGGCAGCGACCAGCAATACGGCAAGTCGGTGCACGCCGAGCCCAACTACGACGTGCCATCCCCCACGTACACCAACGACGACCTGGTCCTCCTCGACCAGGACAGTGACCTCCGCGGCTCGGTGAACAGAGCCTTGCTGGGGATGAAGGACCTCACGCTGACGGCAGAGGTACACCGCTACCGATGTCTCCAAGCGGGATACGCAGCGAAGGAGATCGAGCTGAGGAAGAAGCTCGAGGAGCTGGACCGGATCGGGCTGATGCGCCGCGCCTGCGTGCTGCGGCTGGAGAGAGCCAACGCCATCCAGCGCATCGACGACGAGCGCGACTCGTACCGCCCCGGAGTGGAGGAGGGACAGCGAGTGGCCGCGGTTCGAGAGGAGACCCAGCGTGGTCGGTCTGGGGTCTCGACCATAAGAAGGGGGTGATGTTACGTTCCGGACTGATAAGCGCCTCGGGCCGAGAAGTGGACACTGTCGTACAAGGGTATGACACCGCGTCAGCAGAATATCGTCATGGACTTAGTAGGATCAGTCAGCCGGGTAAGCTCCGGCACATGTGATTGTGTACGATAACGGATCGGATCATGTCGGATCATGACTCATTCCTAGGATAGCTGTACTAGGGTTCACGGTACTTACGCTATTGGCTAGTGATAGTTCAAGCGGCGCTTTAAAGCCCGCGCGTATCTGTATAAGTAGTTCACCTGTGAAGACCAAGAACGGCATCTTGGTCTTCTTCAATACCACCGTCTTCTACTCGCACTTCGCAGGGCTACTCCCCCTTTAAGTGAGTCGTCCGGCATATCCCCTTAGACCAGGGATCCCCGTGACTTATCCCGAGTTCCCTCCGTGGGCAGTGGAATATCCCATTGGCACTATCGCCCATCAAGTCCACCTTTATCTCAACGAACGCGTCGCGTCGCCTTATACGTCTTTCTACATCATCGACCACCCTACGTGGAACACCGTACGCCATCTTCCGATAGCACCTGTAGGAATACCCCTACACGAGGACATACACGCATACTTCGGGCTAGACGAACGTCTCCTACCCCATCCCGCGTTCTATTCTGATTCGCTCGCAAACAGGAACTACTACGCAACAAGGATCGCCACTTATCGAGAGGCCTAAGTCAGGCAAGCGTCCGTGGTAGACGCTACAAACCACCACCCGAACCCCGAAAAACTCGCGGGATTCGCAAAGATTACCGGCGACTTGACAATCCTTTCTCCGACTCAGAGGATGAGGACATAGTCAATACTGCAGGAATGGAAACTCTCGGCGACGATCCGAAGAGCCTCAAGGAGGCAATGGAGTCGCTCGAGTGGCCCGAGTGGGAACGCGCGGTGCAGGCAGAGCTTAGTCAGCTCGGTCAGATGGGTACGTGGATACTCACCGAAGCACCCGCGGATTCCGTCCCTATCGCCAATAAGTGGGTCTTCACCAGGAAGTACGGCAAGGCCGGAAACCTATTAAAATATAAGGCACGTTTAGTAGCCAAGGGATATGTGCAGAGGCCGGGATACGATTACACCGAGACCTTCTCCCCGGTAGTAAGGTTTGAGACGCTTCGAGCCATCCTCGCGCTGGCGGCAATCGACGATCTCCGCACACAACAGATGGATGTGAAGGGGGCATACCTGAACGGTGTCCTCAAGGAGAAAGTCTACATGCGGCAACCCGAAGGTTACGAAGACGGCACCGGTCGAGCCTGCCTACTCATCAAAACCCTATACGGACTTAAACAGTCCGGACGCGAGTGGAATCATGAGCTCGATACTAAGCTGATGAAACATGGGTTTACCTCACTGATGGCGGACCCATGCGCGTATGTCCGAAGGGGAGTTGACCTAGAGATTATCACGGTATGGGTCGACGACCTAATGCTCTTCGCGACGTCAGAAAAAGCGATGGAGAGTACTAAAAGGGACTTACACGCAGAATGGGAAGTAACGGACATGGGCGAGCCGAAGAAGATTGTCGGAATCGAAGTAACGCGCGACGAGGTGTCCATAAAGATCACACAACAGAAGTATATCGAGGCCATCCTGGAAAAGGAAGGCATGGACCGCGCAAACTTCGTAGCGACGCCGCTCGACCCAAACCTGGTACTCGTCCCTAATCCCGACGAGAACGACGGGAACCGAAGCAACTTCTATGCACGATTGCTCGGCGAGCTTCAGTTTCTTGCTAACGCCACAAGGCCGGATATTGCATATGCTGTGAATCAATTAGCGTCATATACGGCTAACCCAAGTTTAGAGCATACCTCTGCCTTGAAGCGAATCCTACGCTATCTCGCAGGCACAAAGATGCACGGAATTACCTACTCAAAGAGGAGGAACGAGAATAAAAACTTGAACCTTTTCCATGGGTTTTCCGACGCCGCGTACGCCAATACCGACGATTATAAATCGGTCTCGGGATATGTGTTCTTGATGGGCGGAGGAGCGATTACTTGGATGTCGAAAAGACAATCGGTTACCGCACAGTCTTCAACCGAGGCCGAATACATTGCCCTATCGGAGGCGGCTCACGAAGCTTCGTGGTTGAGGAATCTGTTTGAGGAATTGGGTTATGATCAGCAATATCCAACGCTGATTAAAGAAGATAATACCGGATCGGCGGCGATGGCGAAGAATCCGAGGTTCCACAAGAGAGCGAAACATATTGCCACAAAATGGCACCTAACGCGGGAACTAGTAGCCAAGAACGTTGTCGAGATCGGAGATTGTCGAGATCCAGACCAGACAGCTGACATCCTCACTAAGGCATTGGCAAGGCCTAAACATAGGAAGCACGTCGCAGAGATGGGATTAGCACCGACGTGAAGGGGAGTGTAGAGGAAGCAGTCGGTACTAACCGGCTGTGTCCGTCTGAGTACGATTTTCGGGATTTTCCGGTAGCTTACCAAACGTGTAAAGCCCATGTCCGGTCTATCGATTAGGGGTAGAGCTTCCTATCAGAGGACGCTCATCCCACTCGCTCATCCCTTTGGGTGATCCAAATCATATATTCCTTTATTCTGTTTGATAGACCAAGTGTCAGCATTTATGCGACGACCGGGCACATGCAGAAAGCAGTCAGAACGCTCAGGAAACTCTTTAGATTAGTGGCAGCCACTAGGGCACACACTGGGGCATCGTGCAGCCGTTCAGGCGCACTGCACAGGGCGGTGCAGCCACTCGGGGCGCATCGCCTGGGCAAGCCAGTAGCACACAGTGCGCAGCTCAATGAAGAGCGCGCTGTCACTGCCATTGAAGGCGCAGACAAGGGCTACAGGGCCCATAACCTGTTGAACAGGTATGGGAAGGCATAGTGTATTGTATACTACAGCTTACCTGTTTGATACGAGTAAATACGACTACTTTGTGTTCTGAATGAACTGTATGTATTGTGCACAACATGAGCGTCTTATATACACTTTCCAGAGTGTCTGTTACGTTCCTTCCGGACGTTTAACCCGACTTGGGTTGCGAGTCCCTGTTTGCTGCTGCGACCGTGTTGCAAGTCTTCAGTATCCCGTAGGCAATGGCTAGGGCGATACGCAAGGCGTGGCCGACGTAGGCAAGGATGATAACAAGGACGAGAATGATAATAAGAAGTCAGCAACCGGCATGACTTATAGCGGAGTAGGGAGAGAGAGAGGGGCGACAGTGATGGACAGATCTCCGAGGTCTCACTGAAGTTCAGATCCGATCAAGTGGTTCGTATTCCAGAATGGATAGCTAGTACTACTAGCCCGGCTCCAAAGGGGAAGGTATAACACAAGATATCAAAGCTAAGGAGTCTACACGCAGACGTCCTTCTACTTATACACAAGGGATGGAGCTTTGAAGCCCAGCAACCCTAATACATAGCCACGGACCCTAATACGAGTGTCCAATGGCATAAGGCTCTCGATCAATCATCAGTCAGCAATCCATACAGTAGTCAGCGGTCATCAGTCATCCGCTATGTAAGTAAAGTCCGAGTCTCGATTCGTACCGTTCGCATCAGAGGCTAGACCAGTCCGGGCTCAAGCTCATCCGGACTCTTCTGGACGAGTCGAGGCAGGTCACATGCCAGGGTCACGTGACGGCCGTACTTCAGGACCTATTCCCAAGGCTCCTGACAGCGATCCTGAGGCGGGGAGGGAGATCGATTGCTCACCAAATGTCCCGCTCTACAGTCTTGGTCTAGGGCTACGATTGCTGCCCATATCCTACTCTGTACACGGGGGTCTTCTTCGGCTTGCCAGTCCCACCAAGGGTCCTCAGGCGTATTGGCCGACTCCACGAAGGGGATATCGGCGGTTGGCGTATAATCACGTGGCGAGTCACGGGACGGCGAGGGCGAAACCGTAACATTACCCTCTTTTCTAGAACAGCGCCCACGCTGTTCATCCTTCATGCGCGGGGAGTCTGCTTTCATGCAGCGGATCGCAGTCTGTTTTGGCGGCGGTTGAGACGATATTACTCTCACCGATGTGGGTGGCTCTACAGCCGTACTCTCCGCGTCCGTCTCCTGAGTCTTCCGGGTTACGTCCACGACGTACTCGTTTTTCTGTGCGGCTTGTACATCTGGCCAGTGTTCATGGGGAATGGCCGTCTTGCTCCAGTCGATGGGTGGGGCGAACTCTTGCATGTAGTTGATCCCGAGGATTACCATGCTACCGCCCATGTCGTTCAGGTAGAACGGCAACGTGCGCTCGAGTCCGTTAGCGCGTATCGTGAGGGAGTGTAGTGGGTCAACGGCCCACTGCGGTTCTGAGTGCCGTCTATGTTCCACATGCTCTTGGGCTCGCTAAGCGGTATCTGTACGAGTCCTAATTCTTCGGCATACTCCGCGTTGATGTGGCAGTCGGTGGATCCCGTGTCTACCAATGCATCTTGCTCTTCGATGATGCCGTCCGCTGCCTTAATACGCATGGGGAGACATAGCTCTGTGGGGCGGGGTGCGGGCATAATACTCCTAAGGTGGTGGTCCAACGCACCGCTTTCCATGAGCTCCTCATAAGCTCCCGGCGTTTCCTCCAATATGCGCATCCACTTGCGCGCACGGCTCGTAACATCTTCCTCCTCGCTCGATGGCTCTGGCATCCGTGACGGTCCTGCATGAGGGGGTGATGGCGGCACAACCCTCGGTTCGTGATACGATCCCGCAGAGCGAGATGGTGATGGGGGATCTTCAAAGGTAACGCGCTTCTGCATCCCTGGACAGAAAGCGCGAGTGTGTCCGACTTCATGACATCGGTAACACACCTTGTCGGTGACGTCTACCACGCCCACTCGTACTCGTACTCGACCTGGCGTCGTATCCATCGGTACTGATATTGTAACGTCTACCACGGACGTCGGCCTGACTTAGGCGAACTGATGTGCTGATCCTCGCGGGAGGTAATAGTTCCTGTTCGTAGAGATAGTGTGAATGTCAGCGGGATGAGGGAATAGACGCTCCTCTGGTCCTAGGTAACCGTGAAGGTGCTCTCCGAACGGCAGGTTGACGGGCGGGTACTGGACGACTCGAAGTTCGTCCCACGACTCGTGGTCAATGACGTAGAAGGTGTGGAAGGGCTTGGCAACACGCTCGTTGTGATAGAGGAAGACTTGATGACAGAGAGCGCCTGCTGGATAGGACACTGTCCACACGGTTGGTCAGACACGTGGGTAGCCGAAGGCCGATAGGAAGTCACGGGGATCCTTGGAGGATATGCCGGACGAGCGGACTCACTAAGGGGGAATCCCTTGTATAGAGGACGAGACTAGAAGTGGTATTCCAAGAAGACCAAGATGCCAATCCTGGTCTTCGTACGAGTCCTTATATACATGTATGAGGCAGCTTTCAAGCTCCTCTCGAATCGTAGCTAACCAATAGCGTAAGTAGAGCGAACCCTAATACAACTACTACTAGGAATGAGTCATATTGTACAATCACATGCCAAACCATACAGCTGACTGATGCTGCGCAGTCCATGACTAAGTACTTCTGACACTCGTAAGTCATCACCGATGAGTCAGAGTCCACATGCCAGACGAAACGTTATGTTGCGTTAGGTCCGTCCTAACGGTGCTCGACTTGAGCGGTGACAGAGTGGCTCGGTACGTGAGGGACGACTTAGCGAATACGGATACACGTCCTTAGTAGGAACGTGATCGGTGTGAGCACTGGGGCAAAGTCCACCAGGCGTATGCGTCGTCGGGCAATCTGCTCTACAAGAGCCAGACGCACTAGTAGACAAAGAGAGAGGAGAAGGCAGACGAGAAGAGGGGAGACGAGAATGAGACTGATGATTCAAGAAGACCAAGCTGGAGAGCTCGGTCTTCGTACTGCGAGTCTGATATACAATTGACGAGGAGCTTTGAAGCTCCTCCTGAACGTAAGGTACCCAGTGGCGATAGTAGCTCGAACCCTACTACGACTGTCCTAGGTATGAGTCTAGTCCGTACTTTATACATGTGATAACAGCCCGAAGGCTGACTGATGCGACTGTCCCTGACTAATACTAGGGTAGTCAGAACCCCACGAGTCCGCAGTCCGTACCGATGAGTCCGATCGCAACATCACCTCCTCTTTAGGTGCGACGTCCCGACGCTCCGAAGCCTTCCTCCTCGTACCTGATCCTGGTGCGCTGCGGCTGCTGCGCGGTCCTCCTACCCCTACGTGTCTTCTTCTTCGTCAACTCGTGGTCCACCATGGTGCCCGCCTCGTCCTCGATGCGCTCCATGGCGTTGGCCATCTCCAGTCGGCGGCGGCTCGCAGTCGACTTCCCGGCGACCTCCCCTAGGGCGGCGATGAGGTCGTCGATCCGCTGGTTGAGGCGTTCCTCCTCGCGCGCCGCGGCGCGGTAGCGGTGGACCTCCGCCGTGAGGGAGGGGTCGTGGATGGCGTCGAGGCAGCGATCGACGCGCGCCTGGTCCTTCGAAGGCCTCGGTGAAGAGGACCATGTCGTTGTTCGGATAGATGGGCTTCCCGCCATAGGTGAAGCGGGGAGCGGCGTAGAGGGGGCGGGCGTAGACCTTGTCCGACTCGTCGATGATGCCCACGACCAGGGGGTCTGGCCCCATGATCACCTGGACGTAGCGGGCCTCGCGCTCAACCCCGTCGGGGGAGACGATGCGGAACGGTATGTAGTCCGTCCCCTGGTTGGCTTTGAAGCCAGTGGGGACGCGTGTGTTGAGAGTGACGAGGGGTTGATGGACAGCGGGGCCCATAACTCCGAGGTCCCGCTTGTACATGGGGGAGCCGTCGGTGTTGAGGGAGTAGGGGTTTCGCGTGGGTCGTCAGTGTCTGTGGTAGAGCGAATGAGGGGGTGCGTAGCTGGGTAGTCGTCGGCGGCATCCTCGGCCAGACCCCAGTCCGCATCAAGAGGCGTCGATGCCTCAGCTCCTGCTGCCGCCGCTGTGCCCTCCGCAGCTGTTCGTCCCTCCATTCCTTCACAACCTCCTTCCACGGCCGCACGGGCCCGAACTCCACGTGGTACCTCGACAGGTTCAACGTCACCGTGTCCGTCAAGGTGTGGAACGAGGCTATCTGCGGCCTGGCCCCCGAGTAGGGCGCGCTCTTCTTCCTCGGCGATCGCCTCGTTGGCAAGAGGCTGCGCCTCGGGGGAGTCGGCGATTCCTCCGACAGTGGGGTCGGGGAAGGCTCTGAGGACGGCGATGGCGTCCTCGCGGGTTGCGGGCCCATGGGAGGTAGTGAGGGCCTCGACGACGGTGTCGATGGTGGACTGCGACGGGAGTGAACAGGAAGACATGGTACGAAGGTAGACAGGATTGGAAAGTGTAGCAGGGGTTGCTGAGGGACTTAGCTCGTAGTGAACCCCCCTTATATGCGTTTCCTGCATGGGATTCAGCGCTTTGAAGTCCTTGATGGCCTGGTCGGCGAATACTTCGCTCCGGTCGACCCACTGATTCTCCGAGTCAGGGTACCCCTTCCATTTCACGAGGTACTGAAGTTTCCGTGTTCTCCCGAACCTTCGCGAGTCTAGAATCTTCTCGACCTCGTATTCCTCTTCTCCGTCTACCAAATCTGGTGGTGGGCGCTGATAGTTTGGCCCATGTGTTGCCGTCTCGTGATATCTGGTGAGAAGATCGGTGTGGAACACCGGGTGGATACTCCACTGTGTGGGAAGTTCTAGGCGATAATTGACTGGGGACATCACCTGTGTGACCTTAAAGGGGCCGTGCCTCTTGGGCGCAAGTTTGGCGGTTGGCTGGTTGGTCCGTAGGTGGCGTCCTTCTAACCACACGAGGTCGCCTTCCTTGTACTTGGGCGTATCCTTGTGCTTGACCCATGACTTTTGTGCCTTGATGAGGAGCGCCTTGGCCTGCGCTCTAGCCTCTTGGAATTGGTCTATTCTCAGCGCCACTTGGGGTATCGGTGATGGCCTATCGATCCAATCAGCGCGCGGGTTGTACCCCATTAGGAGGTAAAAGGGGGACTTCCTTGTGGTCTCGTGGGGCCAGTTGTTATGCGTGAATTCCGCTATAGGGAGGTACGCTGCCCAGTTATCTTGCCGCTCATTGGTCCAGAAGCGGAGGTACTGTTCGAGCCACTGGTTAGTTCGTTCGGACTGTCCGTCCGTCCGAGGGTGGTAGGCGGTGGAGACGTTCTGTGAAATCCCCAAGATCTTGCACAGCTCCCTTGTGAACCGGGATGCAAAGCGTGGGTCTCTGTCGCTGATTACCTTGGAGGGGAGTCCGAATCGCAAGAAGACGTGCTTAGCGTATAAGGCAGCAGTTCCCTCCGCTGTGATCTCCTCCTGACAGGGGATGAAGACGGCCGCCTTGGTACAGTCGTGATCTGTGATGGTGAGGATTGAATCGAATCCTTGAGACTGGGGGAGTTTGGTGATGAAGTCTAGCGCGATGGTTTCAAAGGGAAGCGCTTCGGGGTTCGGATAGATCGGGGACAGTGGTGCGCGGGTTGGTCGGTTGTTTGCCTTGTGCCTCTGACAGTCGGCGCACCCTTTAACATAGTCCAGTACGTCTTGGACGAGGTTCGGCCACCAGTAGGATCGTCCGACTAACTGCGCGGTTTTGTTAATACCCGGGTGTCCATAGACTGGTGGTGTATGGTGAGCGGAGATGATACTTCTCTTGTCATACAGTCCGCCTGTCACCACTCGTCTTCCTTCTTTATACCAAGGTGCCCTCGATCTTCTTCAGCCGATGTGCGTTTACCCATGGGCGAAGATAGTTTTCGTCCTGGTGGTACGTTGCGTCTGGTCGTTCCATCTCTCCAGGTTTGATTGTCAGGGTGTTTGGCATGATCGTCTCGACTTGTGTGGCTCGTACAAAGAGTGCATCGGGGAGGACTGTTACGTCCTTGTTGTCGTCGTCTCCTTGGTCGTAGTCTGGTCGTCGGGAGAGCGCGTCTGCTCTTCCATTGGCCGTGCCTTTGATGTGGTGAATCTCAAAGTTGTATTCGGATAGTTCTAGTACTTCCCTTGCGATGCGTCTGCTTATCCTCTGTGGTGATCTCCAGTATTGCAGATTGAGGTGGTCGGAGAATACTTTGGTCTTGTGTGGCGAGCCTGCGAGCAGGGGCCTCCAGTGGCGGAAGGCTTTGACGATGGCCAGTAACTCTAGGTCGTAGATGTCGTAGTTGCGCTCTGCTTCGTTTAATGTCGCCGAGTAGTAGCCTATGGGATGTCGCTTGCCGTCTTCTTTGCGTTGCAGGAGTACAGCGCCTACTGCGAAGCCTGATGCGTCAACCTCCAGCTCGAATGGTTCTTTTTGATCTGGGTGTGCCAGTACTGGTTCGCTTGTGACCAGTGTCTTGAGCTTCTCGAAGGCGTCCGCCTCTGCTTGTCCCCACTGCCACTCTACGTCTTTCCTCGTTAACCTGTTTAGTGGGCGTGCATGTGTGGCAAACCCTTTGATGAAGAGGCGGTAGAAGTTGCAGAAGCCGAGAAAAGATCGGACCTGTTTGACCGTGGTAGGCGTCGGCCAGTTGCGGATGCCTGCGACTTTTACCGGGTCCATGCGAGTCACCCCCTTCTCAAGGATTACCCCCAGGTAATCGATCGCCGGGGCGCCGAAGACGCACTTCTCTGGCTTGAAGAACAGATCATTGTCCAGTGCGATTTGGAGTATGTCACGTACGGCTGCGACATGGCCCTCCATGCCATTACGAGAGGCGATGCCGATGTCGTCCATGTACACCCGGATGGTGGTCCCCAGTAGCTCGTGTTTAAGGATAGCGGGGGCACAGAGGTAGTCCATCATTTCTTGGAAGGTGGGCGGTGAGTTTGTGAGGCCGAAGAACATGACCCGCGGTTCAAAGAACCCGCGGCGGGTCTTGAAGGCGGCCTTGTGCTCATCGCCGGATTTGATGCGGACATTGTTATACCCCCAGCGGACGTCGAGTTTAGTATAGATGTCCGCGTTCCCCAGGTCCGTGATGAGTTCTTGGATGAGCGGGAGGGGGTATTGGTTACGCACTGTGAATGAGTTGATCCTTCGGTAGTCCTGGACGGGTCGGAGCTTTCCATCCTTCTTCTTGACAAAGAAGAAGGGTGAGGCGTAGGGGGACTTCGATGGGCGAATGTAACCCTTTGCTAGTTGTTCGTCTAGGAATACTCGGAGGGCTTCGTCTTCGTCGCGCGACATGGGGTAGATCTTACAGTCGAGGGCGTCGGGTGCGTCCTTTTTGAATTCGATTGCATGGTCCCAGGGTCGTGAAGGCGGAAATCGATGGGATTCTTCCTCGCTGAACACCTTCGCGAAGTCCCTGTATTCCTCTGGTATCTCGGTGGTGCCCGTGAACTGTTGTGCTTCGATGGCTAGATCTGTGGCGGTGGTTCGCGCTTTGATTGTGTCCCATTCATCGTAAAGTTGCTGTACCGCCTCGTGTTTCTCTTCTTCGCTAAACTCCTCAGTGGGGGCGAACGCGATGGTCACCCCTCGATCTTTGGGATGTGTGGTGCGAAGGACTACTGGGTAGGCGTCTTCTTTGATTACTGCATGTTGCCAGCTAATCTGTGGTTCGTAGGCGGCTAGCCAGGGGTAGCCGAGGACGATGTCTTCGTTTCCCGTGTCGGTGAGCAGGAACCTCATCGTTTTGTGGGTTCCTTTGGTTTGGACATCGAGATCTGCGCAGTGTGTGATTAGTCCTGCTTTATTCTCTGAGTTGTCGATGTTCCATATCTTTTTGGGGGTCTCCAGTTCCTGGAGACCGATCCCCATCCGCTTAGCGAATGCGGGTTTGATGAAGCTGTCTGTGGCTCCGGAGTCCACCAGTGCTTTTACTTCGGCCATGTTGTAATTCGTTCGAACGGAAACTGGGATTCTCAACGATCGATAGCGTGTGATGATTACAGAATTACAACTGGAGCGCCCTCACCCAGGCCGACGGGTTCAGGCGTTTTGAAAACCCTCCTTCCCCCATAAGTCTTGGAGGACTAGGTCCTTTACTTCGTCCGAGGCTCCAGCCACTCCCTGAAGCCATTCCTGCGCTTGCTGCTGCGGGGTCATGGCTGCGCGTGCCTCGACCCTTGGTTCCTGTGTGTAGTAGTCCGTTTCCGACCTTCGGTTGCTACTGCCTGGTGTAGCATTGTAATTCTGTGGGCAGTAGCGACTAAAATGCCCCTTTTGATTGCAGGTATAACAGATGACTTCCCTTGCGTCTCGGGGGAGCCCCCTTCCTCTACCTCGCGTTCTGGGGCCTCCCCTAGGTGGATAGGGCGGCCTTTGTTGGTTGCCGAGTATGAGTTCGGCTCCGGCGAGTCTTCCCTGAGTGCCTTCGGTCTCCGTTCCTCGTGCCCTTGTTCGGTCCGCCGAGGTGTCCATGGCATTGGGATTTTGCTGGTGGGGTAGGTTTCTTGGCGCCCATCCGCTTTGCGGAGGTCCCCAGGTGCTAGGACGTGGGGTAGCTTTCGGGGTAGATGGTTTTATCGAATTGAGACGTGCCTGTAGATGCAGATACTGCTGCTGTTTCTTCATGGCCGCTTGTTTCCACGCCTCGAACGTAGTTGGTTCGTATTGTTCGTAGACTTTGGTGAACAGCCCCTTTGGCAGTCCTGCCGTGAATAGATCTATTGTTTGAGGGGCGTCGAGGTTGTAGTCGGCTTGTCGAGCGAGGCGTTCAAAGGTGGCTACATAGCTGTCAATATCTCCGTCCTTCATGTGGACCCCTTTGCGTAGTTCTGCCTGCGCTTGCTCCTTTTCCATGGTGTTTGAGAACCTCCGAGTGAAGGCGCGGAGGGTTTCTTCCCAGAGGCGTCGAGTGTGCTTGGGGAATCCGGCTTCTGTCTGGCGCATTAGCCAGTCGGTCATGTACATTACCCACTCGTTGACTAGGTCTCCCTGGATGTAGCCGAGAAAGAGGAGTGATCGGCGGTAGTAGTTACGCATAATGTCGCTTGTGCTGTTGATCCCTTGGTAGAGGTTCCACTGCGCCCTGAACTGCAAGGCCTTGGTGCGGTCGCCGTTGAAGACCATGGGTGTGTTACCTTGGAGCCTATCCGAAGACCGAGGCTGGTTGCCGATGGGACCTACCCCCGGGAATCCGCCTCCGCCAGGTGGTCCTCCTCCTCCTCCGTGTCCTCCACCTCCTCCGCCTTGTGGATGGCCTCTTCCCAGGCCTCTTCCGGGTGGCCCTCCTCCTTCGGGTGGGTCTGGTTCATCGGGTCCGATGGCTCTCATTAGAGCTGTGTCATCTGCAGTCATCCGATGCCCCGTGTCTGGGTGGATAGGGAGTAGGTCTTCGGGGACTCCGTCGTGTGGTTGTTGTATGGGGTCTACTTGAAGTGCGTACGTTGGTTCTAGCTGTGTGGTTGTCATCTCGTCCGGTGGGTGAATTACTATGTGCTCAGCTTGTGGTGCTTCGTCGAGCGTAATTCCTGCAGCTCGGTTTGCTAGGTTGGTGAGCTCCTCCTGTTCTTCCGCGTTTACTTGTGAGAGGTGGTCTTCCTCGGACTCTTCGTCGCTTTGCTCTGACTCAGAGTCTCCTTCTTCTGTGGTGCTTGTGACGGTTGCGCCGTCGATGGGTCCTACCCTTGCTAGGGGAACTACTTCGCTCTCTAGGATGTCGCACCGATATTCGTGTGTTGTTGGTCGGACTACTGTTCGTATCCCTGCGTCGTTTGTGGCAAGTATGCACCAACAAGTGTGCTCGAAGCTGAACTCAACTGGGTAGTAATGACTTGGCCGATTGGGGAAGTCGACGAAATATCCAGTCTCTCCTCTGTGCGTCCTCCACCTGGCAGCTTTCAAATAGCGCGTGGGGACGTTCCATTCTCCTCTACTGGGGATGATATATGATTGGACTTGGTTCCAGCCCCACCGATCGCCAGTTGTGGGCGCCACTGTGTCATTCTTGTAGGGTGTAGCTTGGTCTTAATGTTGCGTTAGGCCCATCCTAACGGTGCTCGACTTGAGCGGTGACAGAGTGGCTTGGTACGTGAGGGACGACTTAGCGAATACGGATACACGTCCTTAGTAGGAACGTGATCGGCGTGAGCACTGGGGCAAAGTCCACCAGGCGTATGCGTCGTCGGGCAATCTGCTCTACAAGAGCCAGACGCACTAGTAGACAAAGAGAGAGGAGAAGGCAGACGAGAAGAGGGGAGACGAGAATGAGACTGATGATTCAAGAAGACCAAGCTGGAGAGCTCGGTCTTCGTATTCTGAGTCTGATATACAATTGACGAGGAGCTTTGAAGCTCCTCCTGAACGTAAGGTACCCAGTGGCGATAGTAGCTCGAACCCTACTACGACTGTCCTAGGTATGAGTCTAGTCCGTACTTTATACATGTGATAACAGCCCTAAGGCTGACTGATGCGACTGTCCCTGACTAATACTAGGGTAGTCAGAACCCCACGAGTCCGCAGTCCGTACCGATGAGTCCGATCGCAACAATATACGTACTTATGCCAGGTTAACACGTGATGTCAGACTCTGCTTGAGTCTGGATGCGCCACCAGCAAGATAGCAAAGATATCGGGTCATATACCACCCAACATGCTTGATTTGTTCGCGGTGAGCTCAGAATCGTGACTGTATTTATTGAATTTGTCGGAGGACTGTCGGAGGTTTCGTTCGATTGTTTCGCCTAGTTACCTGGAGGTATTGTTGATGTAAGTAATGCTCGGCACTACTTGCGGCGAGCGCAGGATTGTCATATTGGCACCGTCGTGGAAGACGGTGCTCGAAGAAGAGGATACAGCCGCCGAGAAAGTGTTCACTCAGCAAAGGCGAGTTCTCGTCGAAAATCCGCAAGGGTAAGATCATCGTTTTATACACAAGACGCTCTCTAATTATCTTCCTAGTGCCCTTTCAGACCTGGTCTGCGCCCTCTACGCTAGGGATCGCCTCGATGCCGCGAGAGAACTCGAATCGAATCGGTCCAAACGACCGATCGACCACGTCGCCCGATCCAGTCGCGACGTTCAGGTGGACCTTCAGATCCATCCTGATACGCCATCCCATCCCATTTATCTGTGGAAAAGGTAAGTCAGCGGTTTTGAAAGCGCAAAGGGAGGTGCTCACCCTGGTTACAAGCGGCCCAATGGCCCTTTTTAAGCCCCTCCACACCGCCTTGAGGAGCGCGCGCAAGAGCTTGCGAGCAAATTTGAATAGCGTCCTAAATTAGTGGTAAGTCGTTTGTTTGCGAGAATATGAGGGATGACTCACATTTGGAATCGGTTTAGGAGTAGGGATGGTGGGGTGATTCGATGATGACGTGAGGCGGCAATCGAGCGCCGGCGTTGACGCGTACTGGGAAAACAAGCGCCGGCGTCGACCCACGCGGAGAGAACGAGCACTAGCGTCGTCTCAGGCTCAAAATCGACTTGGAGGCTCGCGTTTCCGCGCACGCAGCCCCAGAAGGGCATTGAGGTGACCGAAGTACTCGGTTCTCGAGAAGCCTGGGCTAGAGATAACAGGATTGGGATATATCCGCAATTGTTCCCGAATAATATTGTATTGTCTATATTTACGTGCACCGCCAGTCAGAATGGTACACTTGCCTAGATCGATCGCGAACTGCCCGGTGGAGACGATAAGAAGGGCCATGGCGATTCGATCTACTTTGCTACCATTTGGGTGTGGGTCTGTTACTACGCACACAATGGAACTGGATAGAATGACACTGTATTTTGGAGCAGCAAGACAGCCCGTAGGTACATGCGATCAACTGACAGGTGCTCTATCTACGACGTCGAGTTGGAGAAAATGGGAGTGACGAGAGGGATTGAACGGGACAAATAGAAGGGGTATCGGACGAACTCATAGGAAGTGAAGATGGGATGACTGGCGCAGACACGAAGGATGGTAAGTTAGACGTCTACATCGATGGAGGCGACAAGGTAGGGACGTACGAGTCACGAGCGAAGAACCAGGGCACTATGCCGCACGGCGCTAACCTCCGTAGGCGATGATGAGTATGATGCGATGCGCGTCCAAGTCAGATAATACAAATGGTGATCCTTGGCAGGACGGAGAGGCGGTCAGAGCGGGGATGGGTGGTGCGGTGAAAGGGTGTGGGCCCAGGTAAGGCTATCAAGTAGCCTCGCGCGTGTGCCAGAGGTGTGTTGATGGGATCAGCAATGAGGACAGAGAACAATGACGTAAAGAGACAGAGACGAGGAGGCAAGAGACAGCAAGCAGACAAAGGTGAGATAGAGAACGACGATCTAAAAGGATGGAGACAAGGTGGCGGAAGACAAGTAGCAGGGCGGCCGAGGTAAGCTGCAGCAGTCCATGCAGCGAAAACGAGAAAGGCAAGTCGAGGGGACAATGGATATACAGTAATCGATTAACGGAGTCGTTTTATGATACGTCACAATGTAATTACATGAACTTCCTTTTTTTATTTAGTGTTGCTGCTTTCTACGGGGGTTTTGGGGTCGATGTTGGCAAGCGTAGTGTCGGGGTCAATATCTTGATCGCTTGTCGCAAGCCCTTTTGACGATTTCAATGGCTTCCGTAGTCAAGTTGTCGCCAGAGGGTTGTCAGTACATCGTAGAACCAGAGAACGGCGCAGGCGCAGATTCACGTCTGTGATGCGAGTGGCTGGATGTGACTTAACTGTACAGTAGCCAGGTCCAATGAGAGCCCTCCTCTTCGTCGATGGTTGATTGGGAGACTTGCGCGAACTCGGGGGACTTGGAAATGAGATCTGTGCAATGAGTATTCGGTAACATCATTCCGGGTCCAGAATTTGCGACGTACCGTCCTTGCGCTTCGACTCTGGTAAGGCGAGCCCGTTGTTGCTAATGATCTAGTCCTGGAGCTCCGAGGCTTGAAGGGTCCTGAGCGACGCAGCATCTGCGCGAGCACCCTAGAGGTTATGGGTGAACTGGAGTTCACGATCAAAGGCCGACTCACCTCGTCTAATGCCACTAAAGCTGGTAGGGTCAGTTCCCGTGTGGACCTCGGATATGTTGCTTGCAGTGACAACGTCTGTGATAGGGGCGGACCGTTTGATCTTGATCCCATGTGTTGGGGGAGAGACGGCGACAGTCGCGATAGTAAGGGGTGTAGAAATTGTTGGGACGCGAGGACGAATGGTTCTCTAGAAAATTTCGTGTTTAAAACCTGGAGAAGGTGTGAACACATACCAGCGCCGACCCAGCGATTCTCAAGACATTTTCAAAGTAGACGTCGTCCTCGGAGTTCCTTCCGTGCACATCAACCACGCTTCCTGGCATGTCTTGATGGTGGCTGCCACTAGTTTGAAGGCAGTGACAACACTGCCGATATCCTGCCAGCTGGTTAGCGAGGACAACAAGCTGGCACCACCTGCCGTGAACTTAATGTCCCCAACTTTGACACGCGTCCTCATCGATGTCTGATGAATCCGGGTCGGTGAATTGAGATCGCTCGAGGAGCATCGACGGAGTCTTGGAGATCGGTGGGGGGCTTACGCGGAGCGCAACGTTGAGCCCGACATATCACCCGAGGTCAGTGCCAACGGTCGAGCGTCGTCCAGAAGAGCCGATTGGACGTTGAACGTTCCTAGCATGCGTTGGGTGTCCATGTCCGCTCCAGGTTTGTTGTCTGACTGCCCAACGACTCTCGTCCAACAGTCTGCGACCTCCGGACCGCGCGGCTGACTACCGACTTCTGAACGGGACATGTGACTCCGATATCGAGAGTCTCGATGTTACTGAGTCACGATGTAACGACATCGGGTCTCGTGTCGGATATTTTCACAGTGAACCACTTGAATATATTTGAATAATATTGAAAATATTTTTCACAATATCTTTAAGATAGATTATCCACACTCATTGTCAATTACTTTGATGGGCACATGGGAATCATATGATTGGATTCATTGTGAATGTAATTAGTGTGTATCAAGTACTTTCATCCTAAACTCATTGCTGACTATATTGTGAATGTAATCATGATGTTTTGTGCACTTATTTTTGAAACACTTTTGGAATATTTTTTCTATTAAATTAGCATGAAAGCCACCTTAACATCTTAAAATGCCCACAGTGGCAGGTCGTACTTCAACGTTTAGGCCTAGTGGATCCTGCCCTAGAAGCCCTCAAAGGTCACGTACTCTCGAGAGTCGTGTATCTAGTCACGTGACGAAGACTCCACGTATACGCTAAGTCGTGATCGCCTTCTCGATAGTCCAAGTCGGACTCAACGCAGTGACAGTGTTACAACTGCGACTACAACAACCACAGCAGCAGTGACAAAGATGACAAAGATGCTCATTACATAACCCCCCCCCCCCTATCCCTATCATCTATATCTCACTACATTTCTGCCACCCCCTTGTCAGGTGTAACACCTAGTGTTGGGGAAGTTTGGTCTCAGACCGACCCAAACCGGGTTTGAACTGAACCCAAACCGTTTTAAATGGTTTGGGTTTGGAGAATCCTGGCTCAAACCGAATGGTTTGGTTTCTGGTTTGGGGGTCCCAAACCCAGTTCAAACCGAACCAAACTGATTAAGAAAACACATTAAAAAATAGTTTATAAGTGCTCAATAAATGGTTTGGTTCAGTTCAAACTGAGTTTGAACCGAACCAAACTGAGTTTAAACCAAATTTAAACCAAAATCAATGGTTTTTGGTCTCAAACAATTTGAAACAAAGTCTTAACCAATGACTTTGAACAAAATCAATCGTTTTTTGCCTCAAACCAACGTCTTAAGTGGTTCCTTAAGTGGTTTGAACCAAGTTTGAACCGAACTGAACTGAACTGAACCGATTAAGGACCAATTTCAAACACTTATTTTTAATCGGTTTGAAACAGTTTGGAACGGTTTGGAACGGTTTGAACTGGTTTGGGTCCGGTTTGGGTTCAGTTTGGTGAAAATTAAATGGTTCGGTTTCTGGTTTGGCCCAAAATGGCCCAAACCGAACCAAACCGAACTTCCCCAACACTAGTAACACCACCAGCGGGGCAACATCCACGGTTCGAAGGACCCGCGGCAGGCTGAACAGAAGACAATGGTTGGGGCATTGTCAACAACGATGGCAATGGAGACTGATATCAGTCAAAGGCTAAAGCACGAAGGGGCTCAGCGAGAACGGTGATGAACAAGACGAGAGGAAAAGGCAAGTCAAGACAGAGCAGGGTTCCCAAGATACCAAGCTGGTATTGCAAAGTAAATCAAGTCTGAGGACTCGAGTACAAAGACAGCCTGGTATATATACATGCAGGTACATAAAGTTCATACTCAGCTAAGTCCGCTCTCTCAGGTTCTGTGGTCCGTGCGCAGACAGGGAACCTTCTAGAAGGGTCACCTGGTTGATTGCACCATCTATCGTCATCAGTCTGGATCAGCCTAGCCCTCGGTCACGTGACGGTGACGTCATGGCTCAATGGCTTCTCGGAACTGGACCCTGCAGCCAATGGTTCGGAGTGACTTCCATTACTCATGGGCTGACCGACGGTGAGAGTCTTTTATATGTCATGGGCCAGCCGACGTCGGCCGACGCCTGAGATTTCTTCCGAGACTCATGGGCCAACCGATGTCGGCTCGGAGACATTTATTCCGGAGTTGTACTCCGAAGGAGAATTCCTGAGACTGCACAGGCATTTCCAGGTGTCAAGAAATCATTGCTCCAGAGCTGGATTCTGGAGGAAACACTCCAAGATTATGTGTGCATAATGGAATGTATAAACATGTGCAGGTCCGAGGAATATTGCACATGTTCTGGAGGAACAACTCCGAAACACTCCGAGATTATGAGGGTGTAACAGAGTGTGCAGGTCTGAGGAATGTTACACATGTTCTGGAGGAACAACTTGAACTCAAAACCACTCCGAGACTATGAGGATATAATGGAGTGTATAAACATGTGCAGGTCAGAGGAATACTCCACATCTGCTGGAGGAACAACTCTGAAACACTCCGAGATTATGAGGATATAATGGCGTGTATAGACATGTGCAGGTCCGAGGATGGTTACACATGTTCTGGAGGAACAGCTCTGAAACACTCCAAGATTATGAGGGCATAATGGAGTGTACAAACATGTGCAGGTCTGAGAAATGTTACACATGTTCTGGAGGAACAACTTTGAAACACTCCGAGATTATGAGGGCATAATGGAGTGTACAAACATGTGCAGGTCCAAGAAATGTTACAAATGTTCTAGAGGAACAACTCTGAAACACTCCGAGATTATGAGGGCATAATGGAGTGTACAAACACGTGCAGGTCTGAGAAATGTTACACATGTTCTGGAGGAAGAAGTCTGAAACACTCCGAGATTATGAGGATATAATGGAGTGTATAGACATGTGCAGGTCCGAGGACTGTTGCACATGTTCTGGAGGAACAACTCTGAAACACTCCGAGATTATGAGGGCATAACAGAGTGTATAAACATGTGCAGGTCCGAGAAATGTTGCACATGTTCTGGAGGAACAACTTTGAAACACTCCGAGATTATGAGGGCATAATGGAGTGTACAAACATGTGCAGGTCCAAGAAATGTTACACATGTTCTGGAGGAACAACTCTGAAACACTCCGAGATTATGAGGGCATAATGGAGTGTATAAATATGTGCAGGTCTGAGAAATGTTGCACATGTTCTGGAGGAACAACCCTGAATCACTCCGAGATTATGAGGGCATAACGGAGTGTATAAATATGTGCAGGTCCGAGAAATGTTGCACATGTTCTGGAGGAACAACTCTGAATCACTCCGAGATTATGAGGATATAATGGAGTGTATAGACATGTGCAGGTCTGAGGAATGTTACACATGTTCTGGAGGAACAACTTTGAAACACTCCGAGTTTATGAGGGCATAGCGGAGTGTATAAATATGTGCAGGTCCGAGAAATGTTGCACATGTTCTGGAGGAACAACTGTGAATCACTCCAAGATTATGAGGATATAATGGAGTGTATAGACATGTGCAGGTCTGAGGAATGTTACACATGTTCTGGAGGAACAACTCTGAAACACTCTGAGATTATGAGGGCATAGCGGAGTGTATAAATATGTGCAGGTCCGAGAAATGTTGCACATGTTCTGGAGGAACAACTCTGAATCACTCCGAGATTATGAGGGCATAACGGAGTGTACAAACATGTGCAGGTCTGAGAAATGTTACAAATGTTCTAGAGGAACAACTCTGAAACACTCCGAGATTATGAGGGCATAATGGAGTGTACAAACATGTGCAGGTCTGAGAAATGTTACACATGTTCTGAAACACTCCGAGATTAGGAGGATATAATGGAGTGTATAGACATGTGCAGGTCCGAGGACTGTTGCACATGTTCTGGAGGAACAACTCTGAATCACTCCAAGATTATGAGGGCATAACAGAGTGTATAAACATGTGCAGGTCCGAGAAATGTTGCACATGTTCTGGAGGAACAACTTTGAAACACTCCGAGATTATGAGGGCATAATGGAGTGTACAAACATGTGCAGGTCCAAGAAATGTTACACATGTTCTGGAGGAACAACTCTGAAACACTCCGAGATTATGAGGGCATAACGGAGTGTATAGATATGTGCAGGTCTGAATCATGTTGCACATGTTCTGGAGGAACAACTCCAAAACACTCCAAGATTATGAGGGCATAATGGAGTGTGCAGATCCAAGAGACGTTACACATATTCTGGAGGAACAACTCTGAAACCCTCCAGGATTATGGGGGCATAACGGAGTGTGTAGGTCCAAGGAATGTTACACATGTTCTGGAGGAACAAGTCTGAAATATTCCAAGATTAGTATGAAGGCACAACAGAGTGTATAAACATGTGTCAGTCAGAGGAATGTTACACATGTTCTGGAGGAACAACTCCGAGATTATGTGGGTGTTGTCTAAAGAATATGACTGTTCTCTCATTATTATAACAATTACACTCCATATTTCTTAGTGAGAATACATGACCTTGCTCTATTATTAGCTGTTAGTCTGATTGGTGAGGCACAAGGAACATTATGTGTCAATTCCTTTCATTTCGGAATATTACATAAACATTTTTCGTTACTGCTTGACACATCCAGTGGTCAGGGAGCTGCACTCAACCATCTTTACATACATTCATTAATCACTTTCGCTGAACATCTAGACATGATTAAACTCTTCTGTAGGCCAATTGGGTGGTGGAGGTGTTTCATGTATGATGTCAAAGACTTGTACATATTTAATTAGTCTTGAAGTTGTTCCTCCATATACTAGTAGACTATACAAGGAACATTCTTTGGACACCTTTATATGTTGTCCAGACACTCAAGTGATCTGAGAGTTGTTCCTTCTAATGTTACATGTTGGTTACCTGCACACAGTTCTACCCAGACCCCCATTACATCCATATAATATTAGAGTGTTTCCTTCCACATCAATATCTAGATAGTATTTGTTAGACACCCCACACATGTTTATACACTCATTTATATGCACATAATCTTGGAGTTGTTCCTCCAAGTCCAGAATATCCCTCAGACACCTGCATATGTATATACACTCTGTTGCACCGTCATAAACTTGATTGTGTTCCTCCAGAACATTTATAACATACCTTGGACAGCTGCACATGTTCATACACTCCATTCCACCCTCATAATCTTGGAGTGTGTCAGAGTTGTTCCTCCAGAACATGTGCAACATTTCTTGGACCTGCACATGTCCATACACTCCATTATATCCTCATAATCTCGGAGTGTTTCAGAGTTGTTCCTCCAGAACATGTGTAACATTTCTCGGACCTGCATATGTTTGTACACTCCATTATGCCCTCATAATCTCGGAGTGTTTCAGAGTTGTTCCTCCAGAACATGTGCAACATTTCTCGGACCTGCACATATTTATACACTCCGTTATGCCCTCATAATCTCGGAGTGATTCAGAGTTGTTCCTCCAGAACATGTGCAACATTTCTCGGACCTGCACATATTTATACACTCCATTATGCCCTCATAATCTCGGAGTGTTTCAGAGTTGTTCCTCCAGAACATGTGCAACATTTCTCGGACCTGCACATATCTATACACTCCGTTATGCCCTCATAATCTCGGAGTGATTCAAAGTTGTTCCTCCAGAACATGTGTAACATTCCTCAGACCTGCACATATCTATACACTCTATTATATCCTCATAATCTCGGAGTGATTCAGAGTTGTTCCTCCAGAACATGTGCAACATTTCTCGGACCTGCACATATTTATACACTCCGTTATTCCCTCATAATCTCGGAGTGTTTCAGAGTTGTTCCTCCAGAACATGTGCAACATTTCTCGGACCTGCACATATTTATACACTCCATTATGCCCTCATAATCTTGGAGTGTTTCAAAGTTGTTCCTCCAGAACATATGTAACATTCCTCAGACCTGCACATGTCTATACACTCTATTATATCCTCATAATCTCGGAGTGTTTCAGAGTTGTTCCTCCAGAACATGTGCAACATTTCTCGGACCTGCACATATCTATACACTCCGTTATGCCCTCATAATCTCGGAGTGTTTCAGAGTTGTTCCTCCAGAACATGTGTAACATTCCTCGGACCTGCACATGTCTATACACTCCGTTATATCCTCATAATCTCGGAGTGATTCAGAGTTGTTCCTCCAGAACATGTGCAACATTTCTCGGACCTGCACATATTTATACACTCCGTTATGCCCTCATAATCTCGGAGTGTTTCAGAGCTGTTCCTCCAGAACATGTGTAACCGTCCTCGGACCTGCACATGTCTATACACTCCATTATATCCTCATAGTCTCGGAGTGGTTTTGAGTTCAAGTTGTTCCTCCAGAACATGTGTAACATTCCTCAGACCTGCACACTCTGTTACACCCTCATAATCTCGGAGTGTTTCGGAGTTGTTCCTCCAGAACATGTGCAATATTCCTCGGACCTGCACATGTTTATACATTCCATTATGCACACATAATCTTGGAGTGTTTCCTCCAGAATCCAGCTCTGGAGCAATGATTTCTTGACACCTGGAAATGCCTGTGCAGTCTCAGGAATTCTCCTTCGGAGTACAACTCCGGAATAAATGTCTCCGAGCCGACATCGGTTGGCCCATGAGTCTCGGAAGAAATCTCAGGCGTCGGCCGACATCGGCTGGCCCATGACATATAAAAGACTCTCACCGTCGGTCAGCCCATGAGTAATGGAAGTCACTCTGAACCATTATGTGGACCCTGGCCGTGTCTAGAACACTACTGGCCTCGACCATGCCCTCTGGAGTCTCCACCATGTGCGGTGGTATCTCCAGGCCGTATCGCGGGTGCTTGGGAACGTCGGCAGTCAGGTTTCGTAACATCAGGAGGTCAAACTTTTTTTTTCCCTGGGCCCCAAAGTGGACCCACCCCTATCCCTGGTGTGGGAATCCCATTCTGCCGCCCCCTTGTCTGTTTGTAACTGTTGCTGCCAAAAGGGACTTCAAGTTGGAGACACTCAAGTCTAGTCAAAAAAAGAGAGACAGCCAAGGAGACAGCAGTGTTGTAGTTATTGCCCAATTAAGGAGAGATAAAAATTCATATGGAATTCGGATCAGCGGGATCTCCGAAGGGTTCACGTGACGTCATAGCACGAATCTCGATATATAAGTCAGATCTTCTGGATTTCGGAAATGACCGAATAGAACGTGCAACTGGGAAGGAATCTGTGAGGGATGTGATCCGAAGCAGGACCGCGGTGTCAGGATACCAATTCTACCACTTTCAATTCAATTGGACAAGATTCCCCCGCCGCGCCGCGTCCGCCAATCTCGTGGTCACGAAAAGCTCCCACTCTCGCTCCTCCCACTCGTACAGTCCTGGCTTTGGCACTGTGGCTGGGAACGAGCACTGGACCCCAATTTCCACTTCCTCTCTTTCCCGGAAAGGAAGGGAAGAGCGTGATGGGAAAAACTCTAAGTCGGTCACTAGCTGGTTCGAGTTTTCCTCCTCAACAGGTTTCAAACTGCGGTACGCGCTCGGGGCTTCTTTCTGATCCTTCCGCGGTTTCTGCGGGCGGCGCCCTTTCTTGCTTTGCTGGGTTGGCTTCCCTCCATCACTATCAAAGCTGCCTCAACGATGCGGTAAGTCCTTATAACCTCCATGTCTGATCTCTGCCACCTTCTTCAGTCCAGCTCTGTCCTCATCCCTCCCTTCACCTTTCCATCTTCTGCAGTCACACTTCACTCTCTGAACCGTCACCGGCCTTATCACTTCGTCGGCCACTACTCCCACCTGACGCTTGTCACTCTCCATCACCCCCTCCTATTCTACCCGATCTTGGATCTGGTGATCGAACCCACATATCTCGCCCATTTCATCACGATCCCCTCCCCACGTACTCAAAGGTACTTCACTTCCTTCCCTATTTCGTTTCCTGGCGGCGGTCAGTAATAAGTCTTGTTTTCATACCACAGCCCCCTTTGCTAGCCATCGCATCAAAAACTCCGTGTGACTTTTCAACCGCACGCAGTCCCTCCATTCCTCCAGAACAACTCAAAAAAATTGACGACATGACCCATCGTATCGAATCTCCTTATGCCACGTTAGCGCCATCTAACATCTGTCGTAACATTCATCTAAACCACTTTGCTCTTGCAGTGATGCCCGTCTTGCGAGGATTGCCCACTCACATCCGTCCCCTCCCCCGCCCATTGCGACGTTGCCACAATCTCCTTCTCTTTCATCTTCTTCCCTAGACCGTTCCTCAGTGTCGTCGCCAGCACCGACCAGACGCGGCTCCACTCAAAGCGTGCACCTCGCCACCTCATACAATGGCGATGTCTGCTATCCAGGCACCGAGTCTGATCGCCCGCGTGCTTTTTACCAGCCACCTACGGGGCTCACGGAGCCTCCCTATCGTGTTCAACCACGGACCGAACCACGCTATGTTTCCGCGCACGACGGGAATCCACGTGCTGCAGCGTACCCCCCGGCAGTACACGTCGTCCCGTCCCAGATCTCTGGCGGGGCCCACGATCTCGCTTATCACTATCCGGGACAACATCAGTTCAATGCTATCTATACAGATGACGCGACGACGAAGCTAAACGACAGGATACGTAGACGGTGTTTCAACTGCTGTACTACAGACACATCCACCTGGAGAAGATCTAGCCTAAACCCAGGAAAAGTGGTCAGTGCACGCATATCTACATACGATCACATCAATCTGATGCAGGAACAGTTATGCAATAAGTGCGGACTTTTCGAGCGCACACACAACCGTGCGCGGCCAGAGCAGTTTCCTCACAAGCGTGGCCCACTTGCTACTTCGTCGCTCAAAGTACGCACATCACCACCCCAGCACGGCGCAGTCCCCCCCGTCAGCGCCCTACCCCCTCACCAATATAATCACCCTTCTATCGCCCCTCTCCTTTCGCGGAGTGAAAATGCGCATGCAACCTCTCGCGGTGACGTTCTTCCCCAAATACAGTCTTGGCTCCCCCATTCCACAACTCCGGCTGGTGAGTTTTTACTCTCTACTGAGATACTCTCGCCCTTGTCAGACCCACTTACCGTTCCGCAGCGCCCATCTCGTACCGTTCTCGCAGCCCGTGATTTCCGAATGCACCACCTGTCACCCACCTTGGCGTCCCCCCAACCCTCTCGCCGTCAGTCAGTCCCGTGAGATTGTACAGTTCTGAATGATTTCCCGCTCTCCTCTATACATGGATTACTCGCTACGTCTCTGGTGTCATACGTTACCAATCCTCTGATCGCACTGACCCCCCACTCGCCCTAAGGTTCCGGAGCTGCGTCTCCTCCCACCCCTCCTTTCGTACCATTTCGTAGACTTCCCTCGTACTGCTCAGCTCTCCTCAGCCCGCAACGGTGTTCAGATCCACCAACTCTGTGATATACATATCTTGTGACTCGCTTCTCTGCTCGCTCTCCGTCGAACTGCTGTATCGTTTCATGTATCCAACTCTGTTTTTGGCAGAGGCGTGTTCCTTTGTCTCTACATCGTGCTGGCCATGGCGATTTCATTATCGCCAGCATGCTATTCAAAGCGAAATTGCGAGGACGAACCATATCGTCGTTGTCTCGGATCCGAAGCGTTTCCAACTCCCACCCTATTTTTGTAGTGCTCGCATGCTGACGAACCTTTGATCGACTGGGTACTGTCCCACGGAAATGACGGGCATGGGGCATGGCTGTGTGCCGACTGACACCGACACGCATGCAATGATCCTCCTTGAAAGATACCGAACCGGGTCAACGGAACGAGACGGACGCACGTCGCCGGACAGTTGTTGAGCGCTATAATACAACATCAAATCTATATTTGGTGCGGATCTATGTGGGACAGCACGCCGGCGCTTTAATTCGACCTTTTGGTTCGTGAGCTCATCGGCCAGGGAGAGCATATTCTTCCTGACATCGAGCGAAGAGACTGTCCAGCGCCAGGACAATCGGTCCGGTCTGGTGAAAAGGATCGAGCGTAACTTAAATGAATACTTGCTCGTTGGGCTGGCGCTATTTATTTATTTTGAACCGTTTTTATTTGGGCTGGCGCCAGCAGCTCTACACGAGCGGAATGGACCCTGAAACACTTGGCGAAAATGAAAAGTGCCAAAGAGAATTGCAGTCGCACTGGTAATCATTAACCGTTGCCCAAACTCGACCACCATTTTGTTCAAGGGTTATTATCCAAGTTATTATCAAGTTATCATAGATAAAAGGGACGCTGTCCGGACTGCCTTCTAATCATACTACTGTACTATCACTGTTCGTGTCATGGTTCTCAATTCATTTATTTGGGCAAAAGCCCACGCAGGCCCTTGCGCACGCTTGCCAGTCCAGCAGTTGGTGATCTGGTGATCCGCCTCGGGCCGAGTAACCGGCCGTGGGTGATGATCACAGCGGCATTCAGGCTGGCAGCTTGGGCCTGAAGTGAGCCTCTGGGACTCCGAGTGTCCAAATCCGTTCATGGAGGTCCCGCAGCTTCCCCAGGTTCCTGAAGAGCCCTCGAACGCACTGCGCATCAAACGGAAACACATGTAGCAGGGCTGACCTGGACGGTGTATGCGCAACGCAACGAGCCCTGCGTGACTCTGTTCTTGCGTACCTTTGCGTGTACATGGAAAAAGGACACCAATACGGCTCGCATGGCCCACCCGCGAGGGCCACCTGCGAATCTACAGTACCGCTGCAACGACCAACCCGCCGCGGTGGCACCTCCTACCCGAGATGGGCGCTTCCAAAAGCGAGTCAAGCGACGGCGATATAGCACCTCCGTGCCTTCAGGGCCTCAAGCTACTCGTTGAGGTCCTCTCCCCACTGACACGATACGCACTCACCCCCACCCCGAACCCCCACTCCCCATCCCCGTTGATAGACTCAGTCACCCCCCTTGGCAACCCAAAGCATCCCACCCCACCGCCACCACCAGAGCCAGTCGGTCCCCTCACTCGACTCCGCATTGCCCACTGTTCTATCATTTCTCTTTGCTCCCTCTCGACGCGGCCCGGAGTATGCACTGGCACCGACAGCTTGAATCTGGGGAACGATCATACAATTGTAATACTTCGTTGTTGGCGTGGAGCGAAGCCCAGCCCTGCCATTTAGGCTCTTATCAGCATCACCGTAATCAACTTCGCCATCATTGTTTTGCTGTGGGACAAAGATCGCAGCGAACGGGGAGGGAGGGGTCACCCCCAAACACCCTCTTTTTTTCTGCCTCTACTGGAGAGGTGCTCCACCAGCGCACATATTGATTTATCCGAGTCTAGCTTCTAACCTTCCCTGCCTCCTCCGGGGACACTTTATTTCCTGGTCTGTCGTATTCTTCAGTACGCCGTCTTTGAAGCCTTCTGTCCATAATGACACCCTCCTACGGAAACGCATGCTTATGTACTAGTTCTTCACGCGAGCTCCATGCCGGCACGACAACGCGGACGCTCAATTTGGTGGCGTCGCTTTAAAGACTGGACTAAGAATGAGGGTGGGGCCGTACGCAGTGTTCCGACAAAAGGAAAGTTGGAATCACAGAACCAGCACTCCATGCATACAACAGGACCCCGAAGGCGTCACCCGCAATGGTGCGACGTACGCTTCCAGGCTATCATGAAACTTAGCCCCTACAGCAGTAGACATACTAGTAGTGCTGGCTTAGCACTATACACAATTGGTAGTGTGGGTGTTCAGACATAAGTGCAGTGCCTTGCACCGCTAGCTAAATCGCGCCGCATAAAGCACATGAGCCCTAATTAACGGCGAAGCGGCCAGCGGCAGATGTTCATGATGCGATCAGGGAGAAGAACGCCTGCCTGATGGAGTGATGGCACTGGGAATTAGCATTGCTCTACGGATTGGGGAGGAGGGCACTATCGGCTTTAGATAATCAGCTGTCCTGTTTAAAGTGCCTTCTCAGCAAGGGGGAGAAGGAGCGCCGCGTGGGGAGGTAATAGACCGCCCGGAGAACCCCCTGGAAAGAAGCAAGCGCTACTACTCTTTATGTACATTCAGCACGGAAGCAGATACAACGCCTTGTGTATTTGGCCCTAGGGCGTGTACCCACCGTATCCGTGCCATGGTGCGAGCAACCACCGAGTCTCTTCTCTTTTTCTTTCTGGTACTGTCAGCGGATCCATGCATATGCATGCAAGCGAAAATCGTGGCATCAATAGTAGGCCTCTGGTAGTGGTATTAGTACGTAGCCATTGAGGTTGCGCCGTTCTAGTGCTAGTGTCCCAAAGACCACTCGAGAAGCACATGCTGAACGAATAGCGGTGCGCACAGCGCACTGGCGAACACCGGCGTCCCCGAATACACGTTTCCCGAAATCAAGGTGGCTTGCTGACATGTTTTCCATCACCCCAATGGAGTATAGCCTAGCTTGGGAATGCCGTTACACTGGAGGTATGGAATCCTCAGGCTGTGCCTCGCACGAAATGCGAATAGCATAGTACAGTAAGCTTACGGAGTCCCTGTGTTCCCGGGCCGCCAAGGAGACCAATTAGACACACGCCTTGTCCCCTCAGGCTGAGGACTCCCCTGGGAAAGTGGCTAAAGCACTAGCCGGTCTTACATGCGGGGCCCACTGGTAAACATGATGACGGCGAAGGAAGCCAGTGTATACTACGCCAGGTACTCCAACCACTCCTTACGGTACCTTACTAGTGATCGGAGATCCGGCGGTTATATGGCCAAAGGTGATTGACCGCCGCCGATGTATCTGTTAGAGGTGAATATGATTTACTACTAACTTACATGATCTCTTTGATCCTCCTTTCAGGAATCATTGATAAGGTCGGCGGTTTTGTCGCGAACATGTAAATCCAAAGTAGTGGAACAACTTGGGAACAATAGGCCGTGTCGCAAGTGTAGATATTACTGTAGTATATGCATATGCAAGTGCCAAGGGCGGCGCTGGACGTATCAAATGGCCCAAATTTGCTCGTAATCTTTTGACAAGGCGAGATATCTGGGTCCAGAAACTCGGACAGAACATCGGCATCTGTACATAGTACTTACCAACTCCGAGTATGAGGCAGGTAGGTCATGTATGGTGATAGAAGGTGTATTACCCACATAGCTGGTACTGAGTTCAGTTTACTTATTGCGTTCCGGGGAAGAGAAACCGAGGAGGAGAGAAAGAAAGGAGAGAGCTACCGTAATATGGCGCCAGGCTCGCGGAGCCCCGAGCGGAGTGCGATATCGGGGTCTTTTGTTCTGATAAGGCGGCATTTATCGAAAATCACATGATGTTCTGAAGCGCCGAATTCCCGCTTTCAATTCACCCACCTTCATCCTCACTTCGAGCAATACGGTGATAGGCTGCAACTAGCTAGAGGCGCGATTTCTCCTTCTTGCATTTGGTCCGCGCTTCTGCACGCTGAAACAACGAAACATTTACATCTGTGCATTGGCACACCAAAATATAGAAAAACGCCTTCGATACGACCCGGATACGGTCTATTTCGGTATCTGGACGTGGTACTCTTGACCTTTACCTTATCACAACACAGGACGAAGAGTTCTGGTGGCCCGCCGTGGGGGCGCGTCTCCGATATTACTTCTACGTATCATCATTAGGGCTATCACTGACCCGAGCAGTAAATGGGGCCGCGCAGAGACGAATCAAAGAAGCATTTGTCTTGGAACTCATGGCAGAGTCTGGAATTCCCACTCCGCTGGAAATAACCGAGGGCCGCCAGTAGGCGGGGAACCAATCTTGTGCTCATCTCCGAGAACATCTGGGAGCGCGATGCGGATACCGCGCAGAGTCCACGTGGTCTTGTAGGATTGTCCAGTTGAGTACTATTCAATCTTTAAATACTCGAGACCCGTTTGGCTACACTAGGATGACTGCGTGTTACATTGAAATGGAGCGTGTTGTTGGAAAGTTGTAGTCCCATCATTTTCAGCGACGATGAGGATCAAACTTTCTCATCCAGTCATTTCATCGTATCGCTGAGCCGTTGCAAAACAGGCACCGTAACCTCGTAGTAGTTGGAATTAGGGCTGCCTATAACGCATCTTTCCGTGGATGATCGAATGCCCGAGGCATGGCAAACCCGTGGCTCGTGAGGTAGATATGACAGCTCAGAGGTGATACAGATGAAAAGGTATTGCTCCTATCGTATCGCCTGTGTGTATTGATACTGTCATGGTCACCGCACCGGTCATCATCTTCGATCTCTACTGGCATTTATGCTTGCTCCACTCGTTTCCTTGGCTTGAAGACCGCCGCGGGGACTCTGCGTCTGGACTTCCGTTCCTTCGCTCCCTGATTCCTCACTCTCCTTCCATTCGCTACCTGGACTTCCAACGTTGCCCCAGCGACAAGCCGTCACCGCGCAGCCGGTTGACGGGGTTATGTCTTGGGAGTGGGGCGGCTTTGTCTAACACCCCTTCACTGGCGTTGGGCTCTAACTGACCTATCCCCTATCGCGAGCCAACTGTGGGGTGAGAGTGCCTCTTCTCTAGATCTGTACTGCTCAATACCTCGTTCGGAAGACATTCCTATGTTACGAGTTCTGGCGGTTTTGTGGCCGTATTCCCTTTGTTCTGCGACACTGTCTAGATATGGTCGCATTCGCCTCGGGTTCATTTGGAACTTATTGTATTATGGTGTGGGATTGGACACGTTTCCAGCTACCGTCCTCTGTTTCGGACTGCTCAGCCCTGCGGAGGTCTTCTTTTGTGATGCCTGATTTTGATTAGCGTGGGAAGTTCTGGAAATTTCCGAGGACCTTCGGTTGCCCGTCACAGCCTGAGCTTGTTCGCGTTTCCTTAGTCTGGTTTGAGGGCCTTAGTTCTGCGCCATCATCTTAGTGATGACCGCGAGGGAACATCTGATCCTTAGAAGTAGAGGCAGTACTCACGCCAATGACTCGTACGTACGACGGAAATAGCAAGCACAGGCTTCTATCTCAGTGATACGACGAAGTCAGCGTACAGGCCTGAAACATCAAGCAGCCATCAGGATTTGTACGTTCTATATGTCTGCTGGTTGATTTTACATTGCTACATCACCCAACCGACTCCCGCGGGGATATTGCCACATCACCCACCCGACTCCCGCGGGAAGTGATGAGGCGCTATACAGGTTTTCCGAACGGTTATAGATGAGTGCAGGTTTTATGACTGGCAATGGTCGTGTTTATAGTGATTTAGAGGACATTATTGTCAAAAATGAGCAGTTTCTCGACTTCCTTACCATCGTCGACTCTGGGTATACTATCCTCTTGGGCTGTTCGGCAGCTTCTGCTTGTCAGCACGTTCATGATGTGAGGTTTTCCTCATCCGAGTCGTAGCGCTGACTATAATAGTACTTTGGAGGAATTTCATAGGCTACAACATAAACGTGCATAAACCTTGGCGCAGGCGTCGACAGCCGCTTCCGAATTCCTTCTACTAGTACTGAAATTTTCACATCTTCACTGCCTGAGACCCAGATCCCCCTGTCTCGCACTCACGATGGAGTCACCTGAGTGCCCGCACTGTTATCCCGACTCGGACCGCCGGTCACCCTGACTGTCCCGTTTTCTCAGGCTGTACCTCACCAAGGTGTTAGAGCCGAATACTAGCCATCCGATCGCTTTTATGTACCAATAGCGTCTCCAAATGTTATGCTCAAATGATTGTGCCGAACTCGTTCAAACAGATCAGCGCACTCACGCCAAGTGCGTTTTGACCATCCTTCCTGACAAAGAGCTCACTATTGCATCGCTATCAACACGATGGCCATAATATAAACGATTCGTTTTTCGATGCAGCACGCTGCAAAGTGCACCATAGCAACCTTACTTACAAGAGACGCAGATAATTTACAATGCGTCCTTGTCTTCCAGGATCTGCTGGACCCTCTCTTTAGCCTCTTCACCAACGTTCGGATCTGCAAATCGGTACGAGAAAGATAGGACGTGTAATTGGCGTCGTTCACTGCAGAATCGTAAGACTCACTCTTCAGGGCGGCCTTGTAGCCTCCGATAACGCGGCTCTCCTCTTTGTCGCCAGTAGTCCGAGAGGTTTTTATAGAGTAGTCATCCTGGACGGCGCCAGATCCTTGAATCTCCTCGACAACCTGACGAGAATGCTCCTTTGCCTCGGCTGAGACGTTAGGATTGTGCATAGCAGCCTGACGATGTGTGCGTCAACGGTCGGCAAAGAGCGAGAATGAATTCAAGTTGATCGTGACGCACCTTATGGCCTCCAACGACGCGGTTCTGCGATTCTGACATGATAGTATACAATCGAGTGATGAGCTGATGAGCGGAGATGCTGTCCCCAGGCCTTTATACCAGATTTCGAGTGCCAAATGACCTCAACATGACGCAGCCTCGCTTCGCGTGTGGAGCGCTTGACCGTCGGTCGGATAACTATAGTAAGTTAGCGTCTGAGCGGAGCCGACGCGTTCACAAAGCCTCGTGATCGATGTGCAGTGACGCGTGACGCCATGATGACGACCGTCCAGGAGCGCTGTTCTAGCTTTTTACCATATGGAGACATGGAGACATGGGGAAATCCATAGTATTATACCATCGCCATTGAACCTACTGTCTGTGAAGAAGTGGCAGCAGCGATAATGCTCGATCTCACAACGCTCGATCTCCTGCTCGATGGTGAAACCGCCATAGGAATGAAGTGAAGAAGGGGTAGAACCCCAAACCCAGCCACGCATGATACCGTGATCTGAACAGAGAGTGGCTCCTCTATCCAAACGTAGATTAATATTTGCGTAACGAGACATGCAACCCCGGCAGTCAGCGAAAACAACCCTGTTAACACTCAGTCGTGAAAATTAATCATAGCGCGGGATGTGCAACGTACAGTGCCACATTACCCAGCGCCATGAGCGACGTGCCCCATACACCTCAAGAAGGCTTGCTGAGCTGCTGTCGAACAATCCCTGCTTGATTGGGTCCGACTTTCTTGATGCACGCACCGGAAGTTCGCCAAATTCGTCCGTGAGAACAAGGGAACTGATCGTAGCACTGCAGCTGAAGACAAGGGCGCAGTACGAAAACGCCAGCAGCGCTTGCCGCGCGGCACGTGTGTGTGGATGTGTGTAGTGCACAGGGTTTTTATGAAAGTCAGGAGTACAACCTCGACGACTGCAAGGAGCCCGGACTGGTCAAGTTTCAATTTTTCAGTTCAATTGTGGGGTCAACACGTTCAGATCAGATGACATACAGCTGCAGCCGCGGTTTGGCAAACAGAAAGCCACCCATCATTGAGGGACTTTACGGTAGATGGTAGCTCGTCTGCGAGATAGTCAGCCAGTATCCTGCAGCTACGAAGAAAGGGTCGTGCATGCGATGTTTGTTCTAGGGGGCGGCCGCAGGGACATTTGGGTTGGGAAGGGAAGGGTGGAGCCAGTAGTAGTACAGCGCGAGTTTTCCTGCTGCGTAAGTTATTTTCGGGTCTTATAGGCATCGACCTGGGTGGACGTGTCATCATGTTCAGCGTGGCCCATGATTGCATGATTACCGAACGTCCGAAGGTGCGACCCGAAATTGTGCGGCCTCGTGCAGACGTTCTGTCAGCTCAGCCGTAACTCGTAAGACAGCTCATCACTGTCACAGACACAGGGAAAAAGCTAATTTTCCCTGAGGAAACGACTGAGGAGGGCGCTCCTACAGCTACAGGAAAGCTGCAAGAACTTCCCTAGAACCCAGCCGACAGGTACCAACACGCCACTAATGGGTGGGATGCCAGGATGCTACATTTGGTCGGCGTATCGACGGCGCTGGACACTTTCTCAACACGGATAAACGATAGTGAAATCTGTGATCATTTGTCTCGATTTCCAAAGCGTGGCCTTCATGATGCTGAACCCCAGCCCACGTCCGCGCGCATCGCGGAATGGAATGCTTCGGTCTTGATCGTAAACCCGCAGGCGACAGGCGTTACGTTTCGCATCTCGTGTGCCGCCCTCACGTTCTGCACCGACGCGAAACGTAGGCTCAGCGACGCGCTACATTGAAGAATAGACCTGTTGGACAAGCGTTATCCCAAGGTTCTCGGGGACAATAGTCGGCGCAACGTTGTTTGCACGTGTTCGAAGAGGTACGTCACTTGTCTCCATTTGATTATGATAATGGAACGTGTATTGGACATTGCCGATATTACAATCAGCAGACCCCCACATGTTCAGAATGTTCAGATACTCCCAGAGCTATGTCCATAAAGGCAGAATTTTTTCCCTCTTTTCGTCGGACACCGCGACCATAGTGGCTAGCTATTATGAAGGCGGCAGGCATGTCGATGGTCCGACTCGTGCCCGATCTGGACCGCTAGTCGGCAACTTCAGACCACTGTGTCCCTACGTAGTATGTACACGTACAAAATCATATGATAATAGTGGTGATTCTCGCCTATTTGCAGTTAGTGGTCCACGGGCTGGATATTACCAAGTGAAATCTGAGTGACTCGGAAATGGACGTCGACAATTTGGGGGGCCATTACTGTACTATAAGCGCCGCGACTGTACTGACTCAACCGCATTGGGACCACGTGGGTGAACACGAAGGTGCAGGATGTTCATGGTTAGTGAGGACTGTACTAACGGTGAGTTGATAGAAGCCAGCTGATGATCGATGATCGCCGCAATGACCCAGTGGAAGATCCGGCGTCGCGACCCCGTGAGGGGGATAATGCCAAAATGCCTCGAAGGTGATAATAAAACATCTGCAGATCACATATGCTACACTTGACGATAAATTACATGAGCACCACACTGTGGTACCAAAAAAAAAAACTGTACTACAGTATCGTAAGAAGCATCGAGTATGGTAGAATAATTCACATGGAGATCTGCGAGTGAGGAATTCAGGAAGGCGCCAACCCCAGCTTCGTCTTGAAGGGATCTAGCACGTTCCGTCTGAACCATGACCTTGGCTGGGCTTTCGTACCAAGAGAGGATACATTGGGGAAAGATGAAGCGGGTGTCACGAGAGTTACTTGTGTGGAGGTAGCTGCGGTCGTTGCGTGTGTCATGGAAGAAGGTGTCGAAGAGCGAGGCGGCGTAGAGTTTCCCGGGTAACTCGCCGCAGTACCTTGAATCGTAATCTGGAACGAAGCCTGCGGCTTCCGAGTGAGAAAAGCTCCACCCACGCGCCCAGGAGTACTGGCTGGAGAATCAGTTTGAGGTGATTCTGTGGTATTTGGCGCTGACGGAGAAGAAGGTGGAGGGGCTATAGTAGCAAGCGGCTCGGGAGACTTCGATACTCGCGACTCTTGGTGGGGTAGTGAGAGATTGCTCCCCTCCTTGCCGTCGGCACTGTCAAGGATGGTAGGCAGTTTCGTCGGACGCATCGAGGCACCCGTGCCATCTGCAGGACCCTTTTTATCTCCATTTACAGGGATGTTGGAGCCTTTCTGGCGATCACTTCTAGCTCTAAGAGGTCCGCCGTAATCCCATAATTCTATACCACTGTCGATACGGTCCGGGTCAGGCTTGGCGGGAGTGCGTTGTGACATGTCCGACATGGGGGATTTCGACAAAGTTGGGGTCCCAACGGACTGCGCAATAGAAGGCGGACGCACATCGCTCGCAATCTGCGGCTTATGTCGATTGATGAGGTCCTTTGTCCTAATCCTTGAGGTGATGCGCTGTCCGCTACTCCGCAGTACCGGTTCTGGAACGACGTGTACACTACCGTAACCAACCTGCCGCCTTGGGAGCACCGTAGTAGGGGTAGAGCGAGGTTTAGGTTCGCCTTGGGGGATCTCTGCCCCTGACACCACGCTCGGAGTCTCCGTACGAGAACGGTAAGATGAGGGTACTGTAGTCTCGCCACGACGAGTTGTCGCCACAGGAGCGGTGTTCGGTAGAGAGCTCGTCGCGGGCTCGGTCAGGCTGCTTGGGGGGTGTAACCGGCTGAGCCTGCAGTCGGACAGTCACCTGTGGGGTCGAAGGCTCTGGCGGGACCGTCAGCGGTCGTGGCTCCCGCACGAGATCTTTGGCTTTGCTAGTTGGTGGCGTGGGAGAGGTAACCGTTGGACGTCGCTGGAGTAGGGATAGGGTGGGTGGTGGCATTACCAGCCGGCACAACCGCATTCGCCGCGTCAGGCGCCGGTATTGTCGCGGTTGCAGCTTTCGTGGAACCTGCCTTGGATTCGTCCCAACCCCCCGGTATTGATACAGGGTCGGCGCGCTTCTGAGGGCTGGAACCAGAAAACACCGCAGCGGCTACCCTGTCCTGGCGAACGATAGACGTAGAACTGCTCCTATTCGGAGGTGAGCCGTTCGTCGACTGCTCCGGATGCATTGGCGACAGGGTCGACGACCGCACAGTGGGCCGAGGGATCATCTGTTCTGGAATGACTGTCGGCTGTCGCAATTGCTCCGTAGGAACATCGGATACACGAGCACCTCTCTCCGGTATTCTTGGAGCAGGTACACTTGTCATTTCACCAACACGTGGTGGTGGTGCCGGATGCGCCGCCGGGACCGTAGGTACGGTTGCGGGTGCCATACGTACTTTCGGCTTGTCCTGAGCTTCGGGTAAGGGGGAAGCATATGACATTCTGATGGACCTGTCTCGCGGGGGTAGAGAATTACTGTTCTGCGGTGCCAAGCGGGTCGTAGGCTGAACCGGTAAGTGACTGGGGCTGCGCCGGTGGTGACACAGGGGGTTGCGTTACCATTGGCGCTGGCGCGACTACTGACCGACGCTGTCCTACAGGAGTCACCATTTTCCTCGGGTGGGTCTTTATCCTGGGCCGTGAGACCTCCCTCGTATCAGGACCCGATGCACTTCCCGCTGGAGTGATAGGCGCGACGCGAGACTCAGGCGGTGCAGGGGCCAGAGTAGACGTACGACCAACTCCAACATGGGGACGAGGGCGCTCCGAAGGAAGGCGAACCATGTTGGGGGTAGGAACGCTACCTGCAGGAACCGGCCCCCTGCGAGCGGGTAAAGCTGAGGATCTGAGGGTGGGTTGCGTGATCGGGACTGATCGAGGAACGGCGGCCGCCTGAGAGCGAGTGCCGCTTGAAGTGAGAATGGTGTACCCGGCAGTTGACGCATTGCTCATGGGCGCTAGGGACTTGGGAACGGGGCGGGTGTCTTGGACAGGAAGTGGGCAACTTCAGCAACTAGAGAACGAGCGCGGTCAGGAGCAGGAATAATCTTACTTGGAATAGAAGCACTCCCTGCAGGTGCTAGCTTGCTTCCCGCAGGCGGCGGAAGAGATTGAGGAGAAGGGACGAGTTGGACCGGACGGTGAACTGTTTCGGCCCTGCGACGAGTACTTTCCGGGACAGTAGCAACTCTGTCAGGTGCAGGTGTTGGCGTACTTCGCGTAGGCGGCGGAAGAGACTGAGGAATAGGGACGAGTTGGACCGGACGATGAACCATTTCGACCCTGGGACGAGTACTTTCCGGGATAGCAGTAACCCTGTCGGGCGCAGGTGTTGGCTTACTGCCCATAGGCGGCGGAAGAGACTGAGGAGCAGGGACGAGTTGAACTGGACGGTTGGCCACTTCGACCCTGGGACGAGTACTTTCCGGGACAGTAGCAACCCTATCGGGAGCCGGTGTTGGCTTATTTCCCGTAGGCGGCGGAAGAGACTGAGGAGCAGGGACGAGTTGGACTGGACGGTGAACCATTTCGACCCTGGGACGAGTACTTTCCGGGACAGTAGCAACCTTGTCGGGAGCCGGTGTTGGCTTACTTCCTGCAGGCGGTGGAAGAGATTGAGGAGCAGGGACGGGCTGGACTGGACGGTGAACCATTTCGACCCTGGGACGAGTGCTTTCCGGGACAGTAGCAACCCTGTCGGGTGCAGGGGTTGGCTTGCTTTCCGCAGGCGGCGGAAGAGACGGAGGAGCAGGGACGAGTTGGGCTGGACGGTGAACCATTTCGACCCTGGGAGGAGTACTTTCCAAGACAGTAGCAACCCTACCGGGAGCAGGTGTTGGCCTGCTTGCCGCAGGCGGCGGAAGAGGCTGAGGAGCGGGGACAAGTTGGACCGGACGGTGAACCGCTTCGACCCTGGGACGAGCGCTTTCGGAGACGGCAACGACCATGACGGGAGCAGGCGCGTTGTTTGCAGTTGCCGGGATACTGCACAATGGCGGAGTAGGAACCTCAGGAGTACGGGTAGGTGGATTCGGAGAGTGGACAGGTTCGATCCGAGGGCGAGCGTGCTCCAACCTGAGAGTACTAGAAACCGCCACGTTGCTAGCGGGAGCTGGCTCGATCACGGGCAAAGCAGGAACCTGGGGCTCAGGATCCCGCACGAGTTGGACTGGAGGTCGGACAACCTCGTCTTGTTGGTGTGCAAACTTCGAAGCGGGGGTAAGCTCGTGTGAAGCGGCAACATCGCTCTTGGGAACCATCTTGCTCTCGGTAGGCGGAGTGAGAGGGCGGGGAGGAGAGAGCACCGGTTGAACCAGAAGGTGAACTACTTCCACCTGACGAGGAGCGTGCTCCAGAGGGGTGACAATGTCGGGGTTTGGCGCATCGGTTGCGTGCGGAGGAGGCGTAGGAGAGGGAGGGGTTGGGGCCGAAGAATGAGCCAACTGCAGCTGAAAATGGGTATTCTCAGACAGTGGGGTGGCGCTGTCAAGGATGGGCTCGTTGTCGTTTGCGGTAGCTTCATCGTTGCTGATAGGTGGTGTTGGGGGCTCAGGGGAAGGTAGTGTAGGCTGAGGTGGAACGTGAACGGTTTCAACAAGAAGATGAGTCCTTTTGGGAGTAATTATCCTATCAGGGACAAACACGCTGCTTGCGGCGTCCGGTTCACTTCCAATAGGTGGGTCCAGAAGCTCAGGAAGAGCGTGCGGGGTTGAAACCGGAGATGGAATGGCCGTGTCGACCTGGACACCGCCATCCAAGGGAAAAGATACCTCTGGACCTGAAAACACTGCGTCCTCGACAGGCGGGGAATACTCCTCTACATTCTGTACTTCTTCCACGGAAGTATTGATGGTGTCATCGGACAGGCCAGTATCGTCCCGGGAGTAGTACGATGACTCGCCAGAAGAGTCGAGAGTCGGAAGGTCTGAAACGAATCCAGAATCGAGACTTAGAGCGTCTTCGAGAGGTGTGAAAACATCCTCGCGCGACGACGCGGGTGAGACAGAATTGCCCTGCCCAAAGACAGGAGCAGGCTCGGGTTCCTTGATTGGAGAGCAGCGTTCCTACGAAAGCCCAGGTCAACAAAGATAGAAAGAATAAGAGGGAAAGCAAGGTTTACCCAGCCACCAGTGACCTCGATGTCGAATGCTTCGTCGGGAGAAGTCCCGGATCGTATGAGCCAGTCCGCGTCCGGCGCGCTGAGCGCTTGACTCAACACCTCAGTCCACTCCGTCAAATCCTCGTCGGGCCGGTCACCACCCCTTTGCCAGATGCATACTTCGCCATTGATCTTGGGACTTATTCGATTCGCGGCTTCCAGTGTTCCCTGAAGGTCTGGTCACCTATAAGCGTCAGGATGACTGAGTGAGGTAAACGATGGTTACCTTTTAGAATGATAGCATCATGGGGCTTCCAAATATTTCCGTATGTCTTAGAAAACTTCTCGTAGTCGAAATAGATCTGACCATTCCTATCTGAAAGTATTAACACAACTAAGTCTTTCTCGGGTTTAAGGTCTTTGAGAGGTTTGAGTACGAATTTATCGTCGTAGTTGTCTGGTCGATCGGAGAGATCCCTGCTCAAGTAGAAGTGAGGATTCTGTTTGAGGGTGACCCGTTGGTCCTCAGGGTAGCCGACTGAACGTCCATAGTAACTCGGATACATTCACCTGAGGACCAAGCTCGCCTATATTGAACTAGGTCAATTGTCACCCGCGAAACAGGAGAGAAATGCACTCACAGGTAACAATCGGGGCCAAGTGACGGTCGGTGGGAGAGTGAAGGATCTGGAAACGAACTTTGACGAGAGAGCTTGAGCGAGGGGTATCCGCTTTCTTTAGGGGTGTTAGAAAAACAATTATGATAGTACGTGGCCACCACTTACACTTAAACCGAGTCGGGAGGATAATCGATTATAGGTTTTCATTATCTGGCTGTCCTTCTGAGCGGCATCCTCAATGATATCATGCACGTCCCCGAGAACATCTCTAAGAAGTGTGAGCTACCTAATAGTGCGAGACGAGACGGAAGAGACTTACTGTTCCCTTGCATGATAGCGCAGGGCATATTGGTCTAATTGCTCCTCGGCCTGTAGCAAACGCATCATCGGCGAGATCACTACGCCCTTTGCCAGCCTCGACTGCAGACCTGAGGGCATTCTCGACGGTGTCGAAGAGGCTATAAAGGAAAACCGAAATATCAACACACAAAAGGCGCGACGGTGCAAACGGGTTGTTGACCTTCTCAGTGCGTCGGTCTGATCCGGTTTTCCGGAAGAGATCTCCACGAATAATCTGCAGAGCTGAATCATTGCAACGGAGCGTTTTTGGTACGCCCGTCCGATGTTCTTGACATACTTGCGAAAAGTGGAGATATCGCCGACAGCGAGACCGACGGGCATGGACACGAAATGGCTGAACACGAGTCGACGGAAGATGGGGGGGTGGATAAGGGAAACGCTGCCTGACACATGGTAGCCCTACACCTAGTGTTTTCATGACGTGACAAGTGCGCACCCCTCATTCAGGCGAATGAGGGTACTTGTCAAAGCAAGTTGGGAATCGTTGTAACCCTTGTGACCTTGTTGCAATCGTGACATGTATCGGAGAGTGTCGAACGCGACTGTAACTTGAATACTCACCGCACAGGCGTTGGGTGCATGCTGTCCGCGGAGCTTCAATATTCGGGTTTATCCATTTGGCCTTGCACTCACGGCGTTGTGAGCTCGTGACTCTGATCATCAGCATCATGTTCTCTCCGACTCTTCTACGCGATATAAAGACGCCAACATGATCACCTTTTTCGATCATCATCGTGTTTTGCTGTCCTGTTGCTTGGGTTTGGTTTCGGCTGACCAGCAACCAGTTGGAGCACTTACTGCTCTTGACTTCCTCCCAGATATCTAGCACCACTCATTTTGTCACTGAGTACTAAGGCGTTGATCCGACCTCTTTCCGAGGACTGGTTCGATGTCCGCCTGCCTCATGGCAGCGTCATTTACCATGCTGGAAACGCGCCGATAGTATAAGGCTGTCAAACCCTGTGCAATTCCCTGTTCTCGTTCTGTCCGCGTTGTCGTAGCCCCCTTTCCATTCTGCCTTCTCTCCAGAGACATGTCTTACACTCTCTACCGTAGTCTTACCCATATTCCAGAACCCCATTTCCCCGCGACAGAGTCTATCAAACAACTCATAGAGACCATTGGTCGCGATGTAGTTCGATTCCGTCGCAATACCCAAATATCATACAATTTTGTCGATAAGACCCGATCCTCCTGTCAGGCGATCAATTCTCTCATCAGAGAGGTTGACGAGAACGATGACTGGGATAGCTACGACAAATTTACAGAGGCTGTTGATTTGCTCGAAGAGTACGTAGACCCTGTATCTCGTTCTATAGACGCTGATGTTCTCGTAGACTCCTACTTAATTCTGCAACAGTCACGCAGGATGAAGTGCAACGTCACTTCGGCGGGGATAAGGACGTCGAAACGTGCATAGCGTCTGCCTCAATTTGGGAGGCAAACAGAGAAAGGCTACGGAATTCTCTAAATTCCGTGCGTGCCAAATCAGAGATTGGGGTGAGCTACTCGACTCTACTCTCTTGCTGCTAATTCACGCTCGACCAGAAACTGTTACATAACAGCGATGAAGAGACAGAGAGTGCCGAGGCTGGGAGCCACGACACTGAGGAAGAGACCGAGATCGTCGAAGCTGGGAAGCACGACGACGCATCATTTCTCTTGGAATTATACCAGTCTATCAAGAGTCATTCTTTCCGAGAACGTGCAGAAGGGTTCGTCCCCTCTCTTCCGTCAAGTTGATCCCTCTATGACGTTCGTCATCTATAGACCGGTTCCCCAACTGATCGAGCTCGTGAATGACCGGCTAGCGGATCTCTACACATTAGCCCAGAGTGAAGTACTCGATGACGTCCGTTTTCTCGCTTCTGAAAGTATGATCACATATGACGAGACTCTCCCAGGTACTGGCGATTTTCACGATCAAAGCGGCCATGCTTGTCTCTGGAGTCATGGACATTTCTGTCGACTCACGTGCAAACAAGGATCGTACTCATCACTTGAAACGGGAGTCTGTCTGGGATGCAATCCATAAGTCCGTTCGATAATAGCCTCAATCTTACTCGCATTGACCGGGCTCGTTTAGGCTTCTCAACTATCTCTACGACATTACTGAAGGCGCACATGAATCAGTTCCATCCGTTCCCGAAATCGAAGAGAAATTCGACGCTTTCCTACAGATTCTCCAAGTTAGTGCTTGCGATATTTGCCTCATCAATAGCGAGTTTCATTCTTATGGCGTTATCCTCAGACGATCCCAGAAGCACCACTTCCGGCAGCTTATACCCAGCTCATGAAACAAGCTGGCAAGATTCGTCGACCATATCACGCCCAAGCCCTCGCACTCATCTCCTTATGTCGCTTCCTCGCGAGACATTATGAAGGCCTGACGGAAGCGGAGCACACCGCTACAAACATTGAGCCCTTCGAGGAGTACGTCCTTACTATTTGAGCGATGAGCAAATATCGCTAACCCAGTTTACAGTACCTGCAGGGAAACTCTTTCGGCACTCCAGGTCGCAGTAGCCTCGGAATCAGCACTTAGAGGCTTCGACTTTGATGCACCGGAGAACGCACACGTGGTCAACGCATTCGCCGCTGCCCGTACGACGATCCGCAACTGTTTCGAACACTTTGGGGTACGGGTTCTGTCCCTCATGTACCTCGATTGGACTGACTTCATCGGAACCCACAGATGACGTCGCACTGGGCTCACTATGAGAGGATCTTCCTGCAAGCCGTGGAGAAGGACAGATCTCGCACGGTTCAGCTGAACGAGCTTCTTGCAGCTGTGAGTTATTCGCTGCCCAATCCCTGTGAATACCCTCACCGACTTTCCCGTTCGCAGCGACCATCCCGGACTCCTGACGACACCTCGGATCTTGTGCGGGTGAATGTCCAAGTTCGTGACGGCAGCGCTACTGGCAATGTCATCAGGGAGTTCGCTGGTAAGTTATTCTCCCTCCTTCTCTAAACTTGATTATGTACCCACAACTGTTGCAGTTGGTGTCGAAGCGGAAACGCGCCTCCGTGCCTTGAGATGGCATATCTCGAAGGCCCTTGAACCACAAGACTCGGCACGCGTCCTGCGCGATTCCACCTTCTTCGTGAGGAGAGGTACCGCCCAGGAGGGTGACAGCCTTGAACCTTGCCGTGTGCACATGGCCATCGAGGAGATCACCCGCACGCGGGTCTGCGATCTGGTTCTTGTCCTGGCATAAGACAGTCGTTTCAATATTCGGCCTCGTGCCAGTCCTTCATTTGTTCTAGCGTTCACATCTCACCGTTTCTTATTCACCCCCACGACGGTTTGCATACCCAGTAGACCAAGCCACTGATAAAATTAACCCTTTTATACTATAATACACCACTACTTTATCCATCATATTTTTCTTTTCTTGAAGCTACACTCCGATGCGACGAACTAGCTATGGAAATTCCAATGTGATACCTCGATTATATCCAGTCAGCCCAATATGGAGACATAATTCCGAGTTGCTGTAAACCCGTGTAGTAAACCCGTGTAGTAAACCCGTGTAGTGATTACGTGGTTCTGAGGCGGTTGCATACGGTTTGCACATGTACGTTGACACATGCACAGTTTCATATCACCAAGCTCGTCGGTACCTCCATTGCAATAGTAGAGATTGACTAGGCCAAGGACTTGGCGAACCGCATGTCACTCCGGACCCAGGCACTGACGATATCCTTCCATTCCTCTCGGCTGCTACTGAGGAAAAAAGACCATACTTCGGTCGCTCCTTTCCGGTGCTTGTGATGCGTCGACTCATTGATCACTGTATCGTGTGGCAATCTTCACCACAGCGTCAACACCACTTTATCTTTGCTGGTGTCCCTCTCCACATCGACTATCCAGTTTCCTAACAAAGCTATATCCACGATCCGGTGCGTGACATAATATTGTTCGTCGGAGACTGCACTAATGGCCCATCACAGATGAGCGCGTTGTCCTTTTGTTTCTCATCATGTGTCCACAAGCCATCGATTGGTTGACACAAAAACTGGAATGGGTGTTCAGTATAAACATGACTCGCTGTTCCGTTCGGCCTACACCCAACTCAGAACGCTCCGGGGCAATCCGCTCTTAATACCTTAATCATTCAGCACCCCCGCTTTTCTACGGGCTAGTTTCCCAACCAAAAAACCGAAAAAAAACCAAGTTGCTTGGACCATGGCCAATCGCTGCAGGCTCCTCCGAATCTGTTTCCCAAACATTCTTCGAAGAAGGGCGTCTCAAAAGAACCCCAGAGCCAACGATGATTCGTCATCCTCGGCTCGTCGGCGGAGCCGTTTGGCGGCACGACCCAAGTAAGTACTGTAGTACCTCCCATCCGGGCCAGCCCTCTCACCGCGCTTCCGTTGTGTAGGTCTCCCTGCCCCCAGGCGCGCCATAAGCGGCCAAGAAACGGGTCGATGACGCGGGCTGCGGTCGTCGCGTGGAAGCGCGTGACGCGGGTCCTGCGGCGCGAGTCGAAGCGTGGGGTCCCTGCTGGGTTCGCACTGATCGTTCCGCACCCGCTCAGGAGGCCGCGCTGCGACCCGGAAAGTGCGGAGATGTCGTCGGCGGCGACGTACTCCGACACCGGCTCGGAATGGAGCCTTGTATAAAGACCATGCGCCTGCCGGCGCTTCTGAAACAAAAACAATACGGTTAAAAGCGCAGCAGGCGGGAGATGGGAGCGTATAGTGGATATGTGCTGTTTATTTCTTTTCTATATTGCGTCTATGTTGTAGCCACAGCCATCGGTAATGTCTATGCCTACTTGTTTGATTCCTCTCATGCGGTGGCGATTCACGCGGGTGCTGAGGCATCGTTACTCATACGATCCGCCAATTCGTCCAGGAGGCCCTTGAGCTCCTCCGCCTGGCGCACGAGCTGCTGAACGCCCACAGCTCGTGGTGCAGCGGCGTTCTCGCTTACCGCCTGCTTGACGACATCGTGCCAAGTCGTGCCTCTCCGTGCGAGCTCCTCCGTCAGTTCGTCCTTTATACGGCGGCAAGTGCCCACGCCATCGTAGCCGAACGCGGTGTAAAGTTGGACGAAGGACGCGCCGGCACTGGCAAACGCGAGGGCGTCCGCCCCAGATGAGATACCACCACAGCCGATTATGGGTATTTCGGCGGGCAGGCGCTTGCGCAGGCCACGGACGGCTTCCAGAGCGAGGGGTTGCAGCGGCGCACCGGAGAGGCCGCCTTGTTGGCCGCGGTTCGCTGTTTGGGGGAGGAGCGTCATCAGCTGGGTAGTGAGGAGATATATGGGAGGCGCGCGAACCATTGCGGAGATAGGCAGGGCGCTGGATGGTCGTGTTGGTGACGATGACGCCGTCGATGCCCTTGACCGTGCTAACTGCATCGGCGATGTCCTCCAGCCCATGCGGGTCGAGGTCCGGCGATATTTTGAGGACGAGTTTTGGACGCCGGGTCGGTGATGTTGCGGCCTCGTCACGGGCCTGGACTACACCACGAAGAAGTTGCGATAACAGCTCTCGTTGTTGCAGACCTCTGATACCGGAGCTCTGTCAAGGCGAGAAGCACGACTTCAGCACGATACGCACCGCAGGCCAGGTGTGTTGGGGCTGGACACGTTGATGACAAGCACGTCGGCGTGGGGGGCGAAACGCACGGACACCCGTAATAAAGTCGTCCGGCGATTCTTGTGGGCTTTCTTTGTTCTTGCCCAGGTTTACCGCCAATAACCGGCCGTTTCGCAGGGAGGCCGAGTCCTCATCGGCGGCTGAAGGGAAGGTGGGGAGTCGCGCACGTAGGCGGGAAAGGACGGAGACTTGGCCTTGCGAGGGGAAGCCATAGCGATTGATGAGGGCGTCGTCCTCGGGGAGGTGGAAAACGCGCGGGCGCGGGTTGCCAGACTATGTGTCGGGTAAGTATGTGGGGCGCTACGCTACATGAACAACGCTTATACACGCACTTGTGGTTTTGGTGTAACACTCCCAACCTCCACCCATCCGAATCCAAGGTTAAGAGCCCTGGGCGACAACGTGTTGAGAACAGACAATAACAACGATTCAGTGGTACATTCGTACCATCAATAGCTCGACCATCTTTGTCAAACCCTGCTGCGAGACCGATAGGATTCGACAGGCTTTGGCCCCAGAGCTGTAGATTCTGTGGGTAAGTCCGTTCCCGCGTGGGACCGACGCGTTTACCTCTGTTTTCAGTCGTTCGTCGTCCAGGAACATATCCCGTGGGCTCAAACCACTTTCCAGTACGCCAACAGCCAGCTTGTGACCCGTCTCTGGATCCAACGCATGGCGGATGATTGGGGTGATCAAGTAACGATGGACCGCGGCGCGAGAATCCAAGTAGTAGACGGCACTGACACCGGCAGTGAGCGCAAAGAGGGTCACATAAGCAGATGTGCGAATGCGGGAAGTGGGTTCGGTGGTGGACGCGAAGCTACGGGAAGAGTGGGAGGGTTTCACGGGTATGCGGCGGGATACGAGACGGAGAGAGGCCATGGATGATGGCCGTCAGGGTCGAATCTCGGCGAACGGCGGCGCGGATGACCGAGGGGCGGCCCTGCATCACTGTCACCGCCAGTTCACCGCCTCAGTGTCAGATCAACATCCTGGCCTGGCTCATTACCTAGCAAGGTTCTGCGTGGCTCTGCCCTCGGCGAAGAGTCAAGCGAACTCAGTCCACGCTCACCGTAATATCCTTAAAATCCTACTCGCGTGCCCTGATGTCCGCCTACCAACATCCGGCCTCAAAGCCTACTTCAGACCCAACGTCCGGAGGTTCTAGCATCAAGGACATAGTTGGTCCCCCTTCCTCGAAAGAACAACTCATCAAACATGTGGATCTTTGGTTCAGCGACGGTTCCGTCGTTCTCCAAGCAGAATCGACTTTATTTCGTGTTCACAAATCTCAACTTGCCCGCCGTTCGGTTGTTTTCTCCGACATGTTTACGCTCCCTCAGCCAGTCGTAACTACCTCTCATGCCACGTTCGCCGAAGAGTCTCACGAAGGCTGCCCGGTCGTGAGGCTACACGATTCGGAAAGGGATGTCGCTAACCTACTTCTCGCTTTGTATGATGGACCGTAGGTGCTGTTTATTCCGGATGACGGGATCTATCACTCACCGCCGCCTGTCACAGGACGTTTGGTGACAATGACCCTGATGACTTTGCTATTGTATCCGGCATTCTTCGACTTTCCACCAAATATGCAATGGACTCGTTACGATCGAAAGCTATCGTTCACCTTAATATCGCATGGCCTACTTCACTCAAGGGCTGGGATTTGCGCGAAGACAAGGCTCATGCGTGCGACCTCGCTTCTTCGACGGAACATGCAAGCCTCTACCCTTCGCCTATCGTGCGGCGTCGTCCATCCTTTCGAGATCCTATAATAAATGACGCATTTTTTCAGGACATTATCAACCTCGCGCGCGAAACGAACGTTCCGAGCCTCCTACCTGCAGCTTTCTACGACATCTCCCGTTACACATTCTCCCAGATCTTTGAGCCGATGGACGACGAGCTGTCTCGCTTTCGTGGCGCCGCTGCTGGCGGGACGTTATCTTCGGAAGATATGAGGCGGTTGGCCTTGGGGAAGGAGGCATCTGCGCACGCGGTCGGCGCAGTGATCCACTGGTATGGGGCGCGGGCCTCTCGCGCACTCACGCAAAGGCGCGTTCTCGTTCCATCCACATACGTCGGTCCATCACACGGTGGCCGTGTGTTCCACACCGGGGGCGTGTCGACGCGATTTTGCCGAATTGGTCGCGCTCGCAACGCAACACTATGTTTGCGACCGCGAACGCGGGTACGCCGACCCGTTGTACGTTGCGGAGGAGCTTGGCGCACTCAAGAGTGCCGATGTATCGGAATGCCGCGCATGTGCGCGGGCACTGGAGGTCTGGGCGGCAAAGGAGCGCGAGCGTATGTGGAAGATGATCCCTCTTTGGTTCCGTTTGGATTCTTGAAGACTTCTCGACAATAAGTTGTATGATTATGGGGTAGTGGGGTGACACTGTATCCAATGATTCTTTCACATAGATTATCTACTAGTAGATGTAGACAGCGCATGTGATACTCATAGTGTATACTTTTTCAGAGAACTTCGATCACCTCGATTTGATAGTTACCCTAAATTGCGAGTCACAATCGGAAGGGACTGAGGACGGTTACCAGGCCAACAAGAACATGAATAATCTTAATTTATGGTTGCTCCCGGTTCCATACCTGGGTCACATTGTCCCCTGCATTGTCCATCGTGGTCCGGGTTCATTGTGTCCGTCTCGTTTAAACGTGGCCATTATCTCTACTGAGACAATAACGCCTTATTGAACCGAGACACTGCTCTTTGACCGCAGACACCTTCTTGCAATGCAGCGGAACTAGTCCAAGCCTTGTCTTCCGCCGTCTCTTCTGCCCCACATGTGTTTGATCGGTTCTCCAATTTTGACTGAGATCGCCTTTGTCTGAGGTCTGAAGGCAATCCACACATCGAGGGTGCGATATAAAAACGTTTCTTCCTCGGTCTTGTCAAACAAACTCTCTTTTCACCAATCCCCTACTCTCTTGGTGCTTGACGTGCCCGGATTCTTACTACCTTCTGTCCTGAGCTGCGCTCGCACACTTCATTCTCTTCTACACCACAGAGGCTAGATCGTTCTAGTAACGGATCATGGTTCAACTCTCCACTATCCTTTTCGCTCTCACCGTGGCCGGGTCTGCGACCGCCGCTCCTGCGCATCTTAGCAAGCGCATCGCTCAGGTTATCACCGCATCGACCCCCAAGTGGGAGGCCGCTTGTGTAAGCGAATTCTGGTTCCATTCCACTCTAAAAGCGAAAGGTTCTCACCAACCGTCACTATCACTAGGACACGGCGGGAGGAGGCCAGCAATGCAATGCCATCGCTGTCACCGCCTTTGGCACACTTCTCGCCGGAGCAGGTCCTTGCGACCAGCAAGATAACGCCGACATAATGATGGACCTCTCCAAGAAACTAAACTCACCGGACATGATCAAGTTTGCCCAAATCTTTGCTCAGCAGCCACGCAACACCGTACGTCGTATGCTCATCTCCGGAGAGACTTATCCTCACCGCATCCTAGCCCAATTCCGTCAGCGTCGAGTACTGCCAGAAGGCGCCACGTAATGAGGAGCTCAAGGGGCTCTTCCAATGCCAGTTCCAAGGCGCAGATCCTGTCAACTTCACCAACGGCCTCAAGGCGGGCGACGCGGGCACGATCCCGTTTGGACAGACAGCCGTCTTGAACCCTGCGGGGAGTTGCCCTGCTCACACATCGGGTCCTATTGCCGACGGAACGCAGCTCGTCGATCAAGTGTCCTCACCTGGTGTTCCTTCGGGCTCCGGGTCAGACAACAACGCACCCCCGGCACCGTCGCCTACTTCTCGAAAGGCGGCTGCAAAGGTGGCTGATCCCATGTCCACAACTCCCACCTCCTCACCCGCGCCGTCTTGCGCGCCGTCCAACACGCCTTCTTCGTCCGGCTCTCAGGGCTTCGCCGTCCTGAATGGCCAGGACGCACAGGCCCTCAACGAAAAGTTCAAAACCCTGACGGCCGACAGTTCCTGCACAGGTAGCTAGCTTTCCTCGGCCAACTCTTTCCTACTACTGCTGACTTTGTGCTCGCGTATAGATGGGGAGAACGCTTGTGTTGGAGGCGATTTCGCACAATGTGTCGGGGGAAAGTTTGTCACCTCGCCTTGCAGTGGATCCACCTGTGTCGCTCTCCCTCTTGTCAACTCGCGTGGAACTAGCGTTACATGTGACACCCAGGCCGATGCAGACGCTCGTATCGCCAATGCTCTCGGGACGGGCGGCGCTTAAGTCCAAAAGTACTCGTTGCGGAAATTCCTTTAAGTTAAAAACGATCTTGTAGCGTAGGAACCATGTATTGTTGTGTAGTTGTACATCCCACCCAGAGTGCTAGAGCCACGTGATATAGTTCCCCGCCTGACGTCAGCGATGCACCGTGATCATTCCACGCCACGACAACCGACCGACTCGGAGCAGCCTTTGGGCACCACTTGCACGCCCTTCTCGCCAACATGGCGATAACACTGGGTCGCTTCATTCGTTTCATTCGCTCTATTTTTGTCCCTGCAACCGCGATCATTGGATTCTCCTCTCTCCTTACCTTCTTTTTCATCCTTTATCAGCCCACCCGCGGACCCGGTGACATCCAGCGTCTCGGTTGGCAGGCTTGGGATGTTGTTTCGTCATCATCGGCCTCAAACCTACCCGGCAGCGCGAATGATAGTCATGTAGACCAGGAAGTCCCACCGACGCCAGGAAACCCCGACGGTGGCGTCGATTGGTGGAACGTTACCGGACCCAGTGCGGGTCCTGTTGACAGCGCAAGCCTCCCTCTGGACGTATGGTCGCCGCTGCTTCCCCATGATACTGGATGTACGATATCATTTCGTTTTAATGTTCGGGATCACACTGAGCGTCGCATCGACAGTGTCTGATATAGCCGTCGTGCGCTGCATGTTTGACTTGACTATGACCGACGTATGCGCACCGTCTTCTTCCACTTCCGATGACGCGATCAAGGGTAAATGGGTGCGTGTACACCGCGATTTGAATCTTCAATCTGGGATGTGGCACCTGGTGAGTGAAACCCTTGTTTCGCTCGCGAGATGAAACTGATGTTAGCGCGGTATATTATAGCTCTTGTATTACCGACGCACTCGCCGACGAGACGTGCCGCTCATATCGGACATACAACTACTTCCCTCTGACGCCACTCCATCAGGTGATGGAGATTGGACCAAAGCATCGCTCTCGTTGCGCGACGGCGTTGTGCGCGCTCCACCACTTTTCTTGTGGTACCGGAAAAATAAGACGCTCGGGGACATGTCAGATGACGAACGACAATCCCTGATCACAGAGCTGGATGTCGTATTTGGAGATGGCGATCCTTGGTACGGCTTTGAGAGGCTGTCCCCTCCTACGACGGAGAAGTCGACGCGTAGCGAGAGCGTGTCCATCTCCGTACGGCGCGGAGTGAAACGTGCGTTGTATGGGTCTTACGTCCGTGGATAGAAGCTGACGTCGTTTCAGCCCCTCCCCGCGCCCCACCCTTGCATTTCTCACATGACGGTCGCTTCAAGATCATGCAGATTGCCGACCTCCATTTCTCCGTCGCCGGCGGGCCTTGCCGCGACCCTACTTCTCCTTGTGACGGCGGTGCGTACGCGTACACAGAATCGCTCCTCGAGCGTGCGCTCGATGAGGAGCGACCCGACCTGGTTGTCTTCACCGGCGACCAGCTGAACGGACAGGGTACGTCATGGGACCCCTCGTCGGTGGTCGCCAAGTTTGCTGCGCCTGTGATTTCCCGCCGTATTCCATGGGCCGCGGTATTTGGGAATCACGACGATGAAGACGCGCGTGACTCGGGTTCTCGCCGCGACCAAGTGAGACTGATGCAGGGCCTACCGTACAGCCTTGTGCAAGCGGGGCCGGATGACATCCACGGTGTGGGAAATTACGTGCTCAAAGTATTAAGCGCAGACGCAAGCAAGACGCACCTCCTCACGATGTACTTCCTTGACTCCGGTGCATATGCCGCCGGGTTTTTCGACTGGCTCGGCTTTTGGCCTACGGAATACGACTATCTCCGCCAGGACCAGATCGACTGGTTTTTGCAACAGTCGGGTATGCTATCTTATCTTGGCGCGGGCAGAGCGATTTTCACATGTCTTAGGCTCGATTGACCCTATCGTGCGACCGTTCACACCCGACGGCGGCAAGGACTTCGGCGATGTCTGGGCACGTCAGCAACACCCGCCAGCAGCGCAGAAGCTCGCAAAACCGAATGCGCTTATGTTTTTCCACATCCCTCTGTGGGTCTTGATATACTTCGAAGCCTCGTCCAGCTGACCCGTCATCGCAGTCAAGAATCTTACTCGAGGCCGGACACCGACCCGCGCACGGGACAGCCCCTCGATATTGGCACGCCTGACTTGGAATCATCCGGTTCGGCGAAGAAGAACGCCGGCTTCTTCGAGAAGGGTTTGCTACGTGCTCTCGAGACTCCACATCGCGGCGCGGGTGGCATACCCGAGGTAAAAGTCGTTGGTAACGGCCACTGTCACGGTAAGACCGTTTGTCTCATCCTCGTTCTTCAAGTCGCTCTGACGAGATATCGTTTCAGTGACGGATAACTGCAGACGAGTAAACGGCGTATGGCTTTGCTTTGGTGGCGGCGGGTGAGTGGCCCTGGTCTACATCGTCCAAACTGTCCACTAATGACTTCTGATTTCGCGTGGACTAGGTCTTTCGCCGGATACGGAAAGATTGGGTGTGTATACTACGGTCTTTCTTAAGCCGATTTTCTAACCTCTGGGGTAGATTTGACCGAAGATTCCGGATATATGAAATCTCAGACTATGGGGAAACCATTCAGACATACAAGCGGCTCGCGAATGATGAAATTATCGATAGAATGGTACTTGCGGGGCATGGGGCGCCTGATCCATACGTGTGGTAATATGAGTATATAGCACAGGCGTTTTCGGGGTCATTAGTGATGCAAAATTGTACGTACCTGCACCTTCATCTTCGTCACAGGGTCGAAATTGTACGAGCATGAGACGATGGGCATCTGGTGAGAAAGCCACAGATCTGGCTGAAGACTTCGTCCAGCAGGTGGGCCTGCTACCTTCTCTCCTGTCGTATCGCTCCGCACATGAATTGTTCGATCGTCGGAGCCCGAGACGATGCACTGACCAGGTGAATGCCACAGACGTGATCCAATCTGGTACACCATTATTTGAACACCAGTTCAATCTCGATGCTGAGGTTTGCCATAAAGTCCTTCCCATCTGGGCTCTCAGTGTTTCGAGCCCCTGTAATTTCTTAATCAGTAAGGTCAAGCACTGTGCCTTGATGCTGATAGAAGCGCGATCTCGGGCTACTTATCCAAGGCACGCACAAGACAGCCACGGTGGCAAGCACACAAAAGAAAGCACAGGCCAATAGAAGGAAGAAAGTTCGTGTTGCTTCAATCGTAAAAGTGAAGTATGACGGAATGAACAAAAAATGGAAGGTGTCGCTTAGGCTACGCTACCATAAGACGAAACTAGAGTCTCCTGACCTATGACACTCAGAGACTGACATAGCGTTGGTGGTCAGATCCGCGTGCGTATTTTCCGCCCAGATTGTGACGGCGTCGGTCAAGCCCTCGTACGATTCTAGAACCCTGGGGGCTACGCGCCGACTTTGATGTCCCAATCGAAAAAACGGGAAAGTTTTCTCTATGACGTGGAGTTCGCCAACGATATCCCGCGTAAGAACCCCATCGAATAGCTGCTCCGCGGAGTTTTCGTCGAAAAGTACTTGCCTGGTAAGTAAGAAGCCAAGTTGATGCTACAATATGGGAAGAGAGAAGTATCGTCTCACCCCTCCTCCGAAAAATGAGTCTCCAAGGTACCCGCCGAGTAGTACTGTTTGTCGTTAGGAATGTCCTAGTTTATGGGATAGATGATACTTCCTGTAATCGTCGATGAGGAACTTCGGGCTCGAAAGCGCGCGCTCGGAACATGGTTGGAATGTTGCTGAATTACAACCCAGCGACGGATCAAAGTTAAACGGTCAGAGGCGCCGCTCCGATACCGGAACATCCACCAGTGGTCACTTCTGTCACGATGGCCCAGCTCACGAAACCTTTCCTTCTCTTCGTTCCAGAATGTCTGCAAAGATGTTTCAGTTCAAATTGTAGAGATATACATTCCTGGAAATACTCGAGGATTGACGCACGGCCTTCAAACGAAGAAGCCCGACCCCCGCGTCCAATCTTTCGACTAAAGTGTGGGTTCCTGACGGCAAGGTACGGTACTGCAGCGAAATTGCCCAGTATGATCCCCACCATAGTGTGGGGGGCACCCGAAGATCCCAACTATATGGTAACGTCGAGTTCATAATTAAGGAGACGTGGAACTGGAAACAGTGATTCGGTGAGCCATTCAACACTCCAACACGAGATCGAGGGTCGTGTCGTCATTGTCACTCATTGAGCACGCGACAGTTGAACATGTGATCGCGCTTTGACACCTGTCGCTGACGTAAGAATGGCGGGTAGGGCAAAAAAAGAAACTCCGACAAAATTTTGGGATTATCGGGTTTGTCGCGCGATTGGCCTTGATCTTGACCTCCTCTTACCCCCTCCGTCTTTTCCTTACGATCGTTATGGATGTACGCTTCAATCGTTCTTGTCCTTCATATGTCAATTCCTCATCTTTCCCTTCATAGCCGAATTTTGTGCAGAATCTGCACAATCTTCTTCTCCAATCTACCTCTAATGACACCATCCAGCTCAAAGCTGTAAGAATGATGCCCCTCTACAGTGACATCGTTGTGTAGTAACACCCAATAAATACCCTTTTCGTAGGCTACCGCTCAGCTGAACAAAGAATTTTACAAAGATCCCTCATGCATTCCTGCCCTTGCTAGCATCATCGCCAACTCCCAAGAGATCCCCGTTCGTTGTCACCCACCCTCTATCGTATATTTCCTACATGCTCATTCTCCTTGCCTGTCGATAGGTCAGGCAACTCGCTGCCATCGAGATGCGCAAGCGCGTTTCTGCAAACAGCGGCAGTCTATGGCTCGAAGTCCCTCAGGTAAATCGCGAACAGCTCAAATCCCAGCTACCAGAGGTCGTCCTTCACGAGTCAAAGTCCGTATCTTTTCCTGACTATATTTTTGTCGTTGATCGGCCATTTCCCCCTTAGTGCCCTTGTTCGCCATTCCACAGCCCGTGTTATTGCCGCTATCGCAGGAATTGAGATACCCGTCGGCGGGTGGCCTCGACTTCTCCCATTTCTTCATGAAACCGCAACGTCTTCTCAAGTGGCGCACCGCGAAGTCGGAATTTACATACTCTATACTGTCTTGGAAACCATCGTCGAGGGTTTCCAAGAGCATCTACAAGCCTTCTTTAAACTCTTCGAAGGTCTCCTTCGGGACCCCGAGAGTGCTGAAGTTCGCGTCACCACTGTCAGGTGAACTATATTTCGTATTGATACTATTCGACCTGCTGACGCGCTGCTAGATCTCTCGGTACTATTGCTCAATACATTGACACGGACGAAAAGGCGGACATCGTGAGTGTACACGAAACGCACCAGCCCATGATGTCTCTGATTAGGACATTAGAAATCTTTCCAAAACCTTCTTCCGCTTATGATTCAGGTTCTCGCCCAGACGCTTGAGGCGGGAGACGAGGCCAACGCACGGCATCTCTTTGACGTGTTTGAAACTCTCCTCATTCTCGTGCGCAATAGGCCTGCGTTATTGCTCATTCAGCTAATCATCTCTGCAGGAGATACCCCTGCTAAGTCAGCACATCCCTCAGCTTGTTCAGTTCTTCATTCAAGCGGGCTCTAATCGCAACATTGATTCCGACCTGCGCATCCTTGCGCTTAATGCGCTTAATTGGACCGTCCAATAGTGCGTGCTTTGCATGATTTTGTTTAAGCGTTGTTGACGCACCGCCCCTAGTAAAAAGTCGAAAATACAGAGCAATAATCTTGCTGCTGGCATCCTAGATGGCCTTATGCCCATTACCACTGAGGAGGAGCCCGAGGATATCGACGACGACGCTCCCGCCCGTGTAGGTCTATGTCGTCCAAATGCATTGTTCGCCGCTGACGGGCTCTATGCTCAGTCCGCCCTGCGCATCATTGATACTCTTGCCACATCCCTCCCACCAACTCAAGTTTTCCCAGCTCTCCGAAACCAAATTCAACAGTATTTCTCTTCCCCCGATGCCGCACATCGTAGAGGTGCCATGCTGGCTCTGGGAGTATCGGTAGAGGGCTGTAGCGAGTTCATGACCCCGCTCATGGGCCAAGTGTGGCCAGTCATAGAGGCTGGTCTTCAAGACAGCGATGCTGGAGTGAGAAGGGCGACTTGTGTCGCTGTGAGTTGCTTATGCGAGTGGCTTGAGGACGAATGCGTCTCGCGTCATACCGTATTGGTCCCGGTGAGTGCCACATATATATAAAACGCAACTGTAGCTTATACGCATAGGCGATTATGGGGCTTGTCGGTGATTCTACAACGCAACGATCAGCATGTACCGCGCTCGACGCGTTGCTCGAAGTCCTACATGATGTGATCGACCAGTATCTCCCACTAATCATGGATCGTCTTTCCGGTCTACTAGAGACTGCGCCGTCGAATGTCAAGGCAGTCGTAACCGGCGCGATTGGGAGCGCTGCCCATGCTTCGAAAGCTCAATTCACCCCTTATTTCCAGGAGACGATGCACCGAATGCAGCACTTCCTCGTTCTCACTGGTGAAGGCGAAGAGACAGAGCTACGTGGAATCACGATGGATACAGTCGGCACCTTCGCAGAAGCTGTTGGGAAAGATCTTTTCCGGCCGTATTATGAGCCTCTGATGAAGCAAGCCTTCCAAGGCATCGAGCTCGGTAGTGCACGCTTGCGGGAGTGTAGTTTCCTCTTCTTCGGAGTCATGGCCAGTGTTTTCGGGGAGGAGTTTGCGTCATCGCTTCCGGCCGTGGTCCCGTCACTCATAGCTAGCCTGAAACAGGAGGAGCACGGTCAGGAATCTCTACCACGTGAGTCCCATTTCCATCAGTCGATTAACACTACCAACACCAGTATATATGACCTAGTGACTGTGAGCGATATCACGGCTTTCGCATCTGGTTCGTCGCCCGCAAATGCGATTTCCGTCGAAGATGGAGCCGCGGCAAGCGAAGAGGTGGAAATCGACTTGGACAAGGCCCTTGAAGTAAACAGCGCAGTCGCCGTGGAGAAAGAGATTGCCGCGGACACCCTCGGCACACTCTTCGCCGCTACCCACGAGCACTTCCTTCCGTTCGTCGAACAGACGGTGCTCGAACTGATCACCCTTCTACCACACTATTACGAGGGTATTCGCAAATCCGCGACGGACTCTTTACTCAAGATCGTCCGCACCTTCTATGATCTCAGTGGGCAACCCGAATGGCAGCCAGGCGCAGGCGCAGTACGTGAATCTTGTTGAGTCGTCCGATCAGGCGCCCATGATTACGTTGGTAGTTCCGGGATCAACCCTTGAATCAAAACGTCAAAGACTTGATTGATCGCGTCATTCCGGAGCTGTTGGAAATGTATGAGGGTGAGGACAACAAGTGCGTCAACTAAACTCGACGAGACAATCGCATCTGAATACTCTCTAGGGGCGTCGTTTCCTCCCTCTGCATCGGCCTCGCCGAGACCATCAATAAGATTGGGCCTGCACTTCTCGAAAAATGCCAGTCTTTCGTTGACGTCTACCAGAGAAACAGGCTGATTATAAACTTTACAGATTACGGCAAGCTCTGTTCAATAGCGAAGGAAGTTCTCGAACAAAAAGCCATCTGCCAACAAGACCCCGATCAGGATGCGGATGAAGAGGCACCAGAGGATCAGGCCGAGTACGATTCTGTATTGATTTCATCTGCTGGTGATCTTGTCGCCGCGATGGCCAATGCGCTCGGGGCTGACTTCGCCTCTGAGTTCGCTACATTCCACCCTCTCATAGCAAAATACTACGTACGTGTCACGTCTCTGCCCAACCCGACGATCGCCGACGACGGATTCTTCACAGAAAAAGAACCGCTCACTCAGCGACCGGTCCTCGGCGATTGGGTGCCTGGCCGAAATCATCTCGGGCATGAAAGGGGCAATCACTCTATCGACTGAGCCCTTACTTGAACTACTTTGGCGCGCGATCAGTGATCCAGATGCAGAAGTGCAGAGCAACGCAGCGTTTGCAACCGGCCTGCTCGTAGAAAACTCGGAGCAAGATCTGTCGCCGCAATATATCGCGCTTTTGGGTGCATTACAGCCACTGTTCAATTTACCCGCTGATGCGCCGGCGCCACGCCTAAACGCGCGAGATAATGCCTGCGGCGCGGTGGCGCGGCTGATCCTACGCAACGCAGGCGCTGTCCCACTCACGCAAGTGCTGCCCGTACTCATCGGCGCTCTCCCGCTGCAAAACGATCTGCTCGAGAACCGGCCAGTGTTCCGTGCGGTGCTATTTCTCTTCCAGGCACAGCCGGACGTGCTTTCGCCGTACCTGGACGCGCTGCTCCGGGTGTTCGGTCACGTGCTAGATCCGAACAGGCCAGATCAGGTCGGCGACGAAGTGCGTGCTGGCTTGATCAGGCTTATCGGCGCACTCAATGCTCAGTCGCCTGAGAAGGTGCAGCAAGCTGGGTTGGCACCGTTCGTGCCTGGGGTTTGAGGTGGTGACCTTTACTATACATACGGATTTCCTTTTTTTTTTGTCTTACTGCGATCCATCATGAATATTTTCCCCCACCTCTTCCAGTTTAGCTTTTTTTACGATACGTTCTGATCCCTACGCCGAGATACGGATTTTTATGATGTTTTTAGACGACGGGCAGAGGAAATTGTACTCGAAGAGTAAAGAAAACTACGGCACAGATTGACATAAAAATAACGCCGATGTAGTAGAACAGCCAGAAACTAGAACCGAAGTTCAATGAAAGTTGGCCCTCGATCATATGTTCGCTTCCCATCGTTGGGTCTCCCTCTGGCGTGTCCTGTCCTTCGCTCACTGAGAGCACTGAGAGTCTGAGACCAGTGCCTCTTTGCTGACAAATTCTTCAGCACCCTGGATTCTCCTCGTGTACGTATACGTAAAAGGTAGCACCCTAGGGAGATCACAGGGTATATCTAAACCCGCTCCACATATCTACCTTTCTCCTTGCGCGCGTCCGCCACGCTGCCGTAATCGACCGTTCTTCGAGTTCACAGGATCACCACCGTCGTCAATCACTTCGTCCCGCTCGCCACGGTCCCGCGCTTTGTTCTCCCGCCGGAGGAGGATGATGTACGCGAGGGAGCATAGCCAGCCGAGGGCGATGTACGCGAGCACGATGCCGTGGCCGAGGCGGTACCATGGCTTGTCCCGTGCGCGGTACTGCCAGGGGTGCGTGCGTGCGTGCGTGCGTGCGGTCAGCGGATGCGTCTCGTACAAGACTGGGAAACTGGTTGACGTACGACATTGGCGGTCACAGCGCCGTTGAGGTTGCCGCTGAGGTATGGTACGTTAGCTCATTGCTACGTAACGGGGTAGAGGGCGAGGAATTGGCTTACAACCCGATGGCCATGCCTAGGACGGCACTCCGCTTATACGAACCCTCTACGTTGCTCGATACCCATGCCCTGTTAAGAAGCGTGAAGAGTGGCCAAGATCACGACAATGGTGTCTTACACAGAATTCGCTATTCGAGATCGCGGTTGGTAATAAGAGGCGGCGGAATGCAATGAGTTCAGATGCATGGGAACTTACGGATTGTGGGATATATAGAACTTGGAAAGGATTAGCAAAATTCCCTTGAGAGGAAGGGAAGAGGACCAATTTGTGAAGACTCACGATGCAGCCAGGTAGACCGCAAAGTAGGATAGCGCGGCGTTTTGAGAGAAGATCAGGATGATGTATCCTACCAGACCTGTTCCGAAGAGAACCCTAACACCCGGCAAAATCCATCAGAACTCTGAATCCCAAACGAGAACCGCAAAGGACTGAACAAGTTTATGTGACCCCTACTTCCGAGCCGGTCTCCCAAAAAGCCGACAGCGCACGTCATCAGACACGCCCACGCATATACCGGCACGGATAGGAGATTGGCGGCCGTGGCCTTGAACCCCAACTGCGACGGGAAGATGAGGGAAGCACTTTGATGCGAGCAACCCCGGTTTACTATTTACCTCATTTATGATGGTTGGTGTGAAGAGAGAGAACGCGAACAATGGGCCGTCACTTCCCATTTGTCAGCACGGCCGTGCGCCAACACCCAAACACGACACATACAATCCCATGTAGATTCCCACTGGGCACTATCGTCAGCCCTCTGACGATAGTGCGTTGATTAATTTGACTCACTTGCAACATACGTTTTCCAGTCCGTCAGACACTGGCGCAGGTACTTGAACTCAAACTTCTCCCCGCCCGCGCTGAACTGCATGTCCTCTTGCAGCGCGCGGATGGTATACACGCCTGATTATGACGTCACATTTATCGCCCGTGGTCATCGATGTTTATGTGCACGTACGTTCGGCCTCGGTGAGGAACTTGGCAGTTTCGGGGAAGTCTTGGAGGACATAGAAGGAGGCGACCGCAACGAGGATTGTAGCAAGCCCCTCGAGAATAAATACCCAGGCCCACCCGGGGCGTCCTCCGACGCCATCCATGTTGTGGATCGCCGCCGCGAGCAGGCCGCCTGGTAGGAGTGCGACGATGCCGCGTCACGGTGGTAAGAAGGTATATCTTCCAGCAATGTGAACAACGTACTGAACGCGCCGGCGACTGTGGCAGACGAGAAGAACACCGCGACGCGGCTACCGAGTTCCGAGCGCTTGTACCAGCTACCAGCGAGCACGACACCTCGCAGTCAGCCCGACTGCCAGTATAAATGGCGGCGCAGCGCAGAAAAAAGCTCACCAAGATAGGTAGAATACGATTCCCGGATACAGGCCCGCCTCTGCCAGGCCCAAGAGAAACCTCAGACCTGTTTACGTCATTTGCCGTTGGTGTGTGCTCGCGAGCGGAGCAAGAGAGGCAAAGACGCACCAATGAGATCGCCGTAGTTGTGCGCAAAACCGTGGAACGTCTCAATAGACCCGAGTCGGAGGAATGAGCATGCGGCGTGTGGGTGGAGTTACGATAACCTACCATTGCGATTCCCCACACAAGCACTATAAAGGAGAGCCATCGAGATGGGCGCAGATACCTCAGCGCAAGATTACTAGGAACCTTATTGGGTCAAATCAATACGCCGAGTCAGTACCACATGCGCCGGACGGAACAGGAGATACACCACCTCAAAGAGAGCGTAGGGGAAGAAAAATACTGTGAGGGCCATCAGATACTGCTTATCTGTGATGTTCAGGTCCTTCTGCATGCCGTACAACTATGCGATAGGTGCGCCTGAGTCACGATCGTAGAAAGGATAGCAGGTAGAGACGGGCATACACGCGCATTTCCTATGCTGCCTCTGTCGAGAAAGTTCATGAGGTAGAGCAGAGCCAGCCATGGCACAAGCCTGAAATCAATCTTGCGCTTCAACTTGCGGGGATCGACGGCGGAGATATCGACGTCAGGTCGATAGATATTCGGATCTGGCGCTGGCGATGCCGGTGATATTTGCACCGAAGTGATCTCGACCTGCTCGAATTCGTCTGAATCGTTCTTGCTGTCACGTTTGTGCGCTCGGTCCTCATAGGTCGTATGGATACCCATCGCAACTCAAGGGAGAAAATGGCATGAGTCCTGGGAGCTTCTTATAGTACTAACTTATCATTAATTGGGAGTTTCAAAATTTTGACCAAATCGTGAAGAGAAAAACATCGGCGGTACCTTTCGTCAATCGGACTTTCGCAGACATTATGAACTAGGTCCGGACTGTCAGGTTGGCATAAGACAGGGGGGGTTGTGTCGAAGAAAGTCGAGCCTGCAACATCAAAAGCTGCGAGTTTCACTGGGCCAAAACTTCTGCCAAGCGAATCACGTGAATGGGTCAATACACTGGCACTCCACTTGAACTTCGACTTGCCAGTAATACTGCCAGTGTAATACCTTGAAAATCGTGCAGTACTACGTCCAAAAGTCTGGGATCAATCCCATTCTTCGCTAGGAGTACTCAGGTGAAGACGCGTCCGTGCCACCCTCGCTCTAAGACTCTTGTAGTTTCACACAAGACATGTTGAATCCGTGCGTAAATGGTTACCGACCCGTGAATCTCCGTCAATGACAATTACTCCAGCCCGGGTCCCTCTGAAACGGAGAACTCTGGAATAAGGTGCGTCAAACCTGCCTTTTTCAGTGATACGAGATCCATAGCCGTACTTGGACAGCACTCAGATCATTGAATCGCGGGGAAGCCCCGGGCCACCCCACCTGCGCGTTGAGATCACAGGTACGCACTTGACTGTGCCGTTGATCCCCCGATAACTGTTTAATCTTCTATATAGTCCTCCGAGCGCACAATGTTCCTAATATCAAGAACCGGTTTGGAAAAAAGAGCCAGTACTTTGTCACTGTAGCCAGTCAAACGACGAAAAGGACGACGTCAAGCGTTCCGGCTGAGGGAACGAAGGTGGAATGGAACGAGAACGTGGATGCCTTGTAAGAGAGACCTTCGTAGTCCTCTTGGTTTCAGCTAAGAATTCTGTTCAGCTATGTACAATCATCGTCACGCCTTGTACTGTGCCTCTATGCAGCACGGTTTGCAGGTCGAGATATCCTTATCGGAACGCATGGGATGATGCCTCTCGAGTCCCAAAGCGGTTCGTTTCTTATAGAAACCTCGCTCGGTTTAGCTAGCTGAACACGTCGGGTGTAGATGTTCCTTTTGCCCTTACAAACAGCGGCAGACCAACTGGACAGACGATGCAGCCGGTCACACTCTACTTGACAGTCACCGTGTCAATGAACATGACTTCCCATCCGGGATCCACCGTTGCCGCCGGCATTGAAACACTCTCATATCCGAAGGACCGTCCGAGTGAGATCACCGCCTCTGTGCCGCCAGCGGCCGACGGCAGTGCGGGGATTTCGCCTGCCAAGAATGCTCTCCGTAACGCTGATGAAGCCATGACGACGATTAAGCTCTCGAATACATGGGAAGGCGCCCTTGAGAGGATTAAGTGGGTCATGGATACTGTGAGCTCAGTCGCAGACTCGGAGGTGCGTGCAATGTCCTTTTGCTAATTCATGACTGAGCTGAATTTCGTTCTCAGCTTCACCCATACGCGAAGATGGCATATGGTCTACTTTTTGCGATCCCCAAGGTGATCTATTTGCGTTGTCGTCAGATGGAAATGCTTATGCTAGGCCTGTTTGGTCGATAGACCCTCCTAGAACAATTTCAACGCGACGACAACATCCGAACGTTACTTGTTGCCATGCACGATGCGTTTGATTTCACAAGTCAGGATCACACCTTCAAAGCTATCGGGCGTGAATCCAAGCAGGCACATATCCTTACGCTCATGTTGCAGCATGTCTGCAATTGCTGTGACTTTATTCGATCGTATGCAAAGGATTCGCAATTATGTACGTGGTCTTCACCCATTTCAGTCGCCAACGTAATCATGCGGCTTTCAGGGAAGCGAATGTTGAAGAATACCGGTGGTCAAGTCAATACTCGAATTGGGGATTTCCGCACCGTCCTTCTCGAACTACGAAAGGAGTTCTTGGATCATGCTACCATTGCTGCAGAGATAACTGCGTTTCAAATTCTGGACGACGTGGGAATAGTTTCGACCAGGGTCGATTGGATATCTACTCAGCTTCAGTGGGTATCGGACCAAGTTTCAGATGCCGGTACGTAGTTCCGATGCCTTGAAGGTTATCTATCTGAGAATTATCACAGAGATAGATGCAAAAATCAGAGAAATTCCATATCGGACAGGCTCAAGCTTCGCACCTGAGAAAGGCTGTCATCCGGGAACCCGCATGGCCTTCTTAGACTTTATCGTCAATTGGGTGGACAACTCCGACTCTGAGCGTGGTCTCATTCTTTTTGGTCAGGCTGGCACAGGAAAGTCATCTATCACACACGAGATTGCGCGTCGTTTTCACACAATGCACCGTCTTACGTCATCATTTATGTTTGTACGTGAGGAACAATCCAACCGCAAGGCTTACCACCTCTTTACAACTCTTGCTCGCGATCTCTCCGATCGCTATCCATCCTTCAGAGCTGCACTTGGAAGGGTCATCCGGGACAACTCCTCTCTGCGGGTCGGTACTCGTGATTATCCCACACTTTTTCAATCCCTCATCCTGGAACCGCTCAAGGATCTCCACATCGTTGGCCCTATTCTTATTGTAATCGATGCTTTAGATGAGAGCGGGGACGTGGCTAGTGGAAACGGGTTGCACAAATTTCTTGCTAAAAACCTTTCTAGACTTCCGTCGAACTTCCGCGTGCTGATTACCTCGCGCCTGGAGGATGGCATCGAGTCTGCGTTCATTGGAGCCCCGTTGATTCGCATCAAATACATGGATGATCTCGAACTATCTGCTAAAACGCATGACGATATTCTCACCTTTCTTCGGACGACGCTCCTCTCTGAAGAGCTCGATCAATACTGCGAAGCGCTGGCAACTAAAGGCGGAGGGCCTATTTCAGTGGGCCGCAGTTGCTTGTGGATACATCCTAGACCCTCCCGAATTCTTTGATTTTAGCAGGGTCAAATGCATAGAGCACCTTTTGAGATCTACGGAGGATCGTGATAGGCCAGATCCGTTGGACGAGTTATACGAAGAAGTCCTTAAAGGATACTTCAGACACCAAGGAGCGCAGCGTCTATTCCGCTCTGTCATGGGACAACTCATCGCTGCATTTGAACCGCTCTCCATTCGTTCCCTGATCGCTCTACGTCAGCGCGCCTCCATCGGTGACAACTCCGATCCTGAATCCGTTAGTAGAATGCTCCGTCGCCTAAGCTCTTTATTGAGTAATGTCAATTCATTTGATCAAACCCTTCCCATTGTCCCTCTCCATACCTCATTCCGCGATTTCCTCACAAATAAAGAGAAGAGCGGCGACTTCTACGTTGACCTTGACCATTCCCACCATCGTTTGGCCTATGCCTGTCTCGATTCAGTGCTCCGCGATCTCAAGTTCAACATCTGCAACCTCGAATCATCGTATCTTGCCAACAGCGATGTCCAAGACCTCAAATCGCGCATCACCGAACATATTCCACCTACCCTGTTGTATGCCTGTCGATACTGGAACGATCATCTCAACCACTTAGATTTCGAAGCCAATCTTTTCGACACACTTCGAGCCTTCTTCGACAAGAATTTTCTCTTTTGGCTAGAGGTGCTTAGCCTGGCGAGTAGTGTCCGTCTTGCTTTACCAGCACTTGTCATCTCTGGATGCGTGGCTAATCTCCGGTCGAGGTGTGAGTGTTACTGGTGATTCGATGAGGTGGTACAGACAAATAATAACTTATGATCGCAACAGGTTTCTCTTATGGAACTAGAGAGAATGCGGGCATTCATCAATGACGCCTCAGCTTTTGTACGGTATTTCGGGATAGCCATAGCAAAGAGTGCTCCACATATCTATATTTCTGCTCTACCATTTGCGCCGACCCGTTCTCTTGTCTCTGCACATTATTCCAGCTCATTTCCTCGAATCTTACGTATGGAACGTGGGCGATTGTCTCATTGGCCGTCGTCAGAGATGGTGATCCCAAACGTTGGGGGTCAGGTTCTCTTCCATCGCGCTCTCACCGGATGGCCAGCAGATCGCCTCAGGCTCCGAAGACGGAATAATTCGTATGTGGAACGCCACTACAGGAGAGACGGTGGCAGGCCCATTTACTGGGCACACGAATTGGGTCACGTCTGTGGCTTTCTCGCCAGATGGCCAACGGATCGTCTCAGGCTCGATCGATCGAGTAGTCTGTGTGTGGAACGCCACAACAGGAGAGATGGAGGCGGGCCCGTTTAGTGGACACGCAGGTTCGGTCATGTCTGTGACATTCTCGCCAGATGGCCAGCACGTAGTTTCAGGCTCGAACGATCGCACAATTCGTGTGTGGAACGCCGCGACGGGAGAGAACGTTTCGGGCCCGTTTGCCGGACACACGGACCGGGTCACCTCCGTTGCATTCTCGCCAGATGGCCAGTGTATAGTCTCAGGCTCAAACGATCGTGCAATTCGTGTGTGGAACGTCATGACGGGAGAGAATGTTGCAGGCCCATGTACTGGACACACGGGTCCGGTCACATCTGTGGCTTTCTCGCCAGATGGCCAGCGCATAGTCTCAGCCTCTTCCGATCGAACAATTCGTATGTGGGACGTCGCAACAGGAGAGAATGTCGCAGACCCATTTACAGGACACACAGATTGGGTTACCTCTGTGGCGTTCTCACGAGATGGAGAGCGCATAGTCTCAGGCTCTTCCGATCGGACAATTCGTGTATGGAACGCTATGACGGGAGAGATAATGGCAGGGCCATTGACAGGACACACCAATTGGGTCACATCTGTAGCACTCCTGCCAGATGGCCGGCGCGTTGTCTCGGGCTCGAATGATCGAACGATTCGCGTGTGGAACGCCACGACAGGAGCGAATGTCGTCGGCCCATTTCCTGGACATAGGGATTGGGTCAGATCTGTATCATTCTCGCCAGATGGCCAGCGCGTCGTCTCAGGCTCGAATGATCGAACAATTCGTATGTGGAACGCCGTGACGGGAGAGAACATTGCGCGCCCATTTTCTGGACACACGGGTCCGGTCACATCTGTGGCATTCTCGCCAGATGGCCAGTGCATCGTCTCAGCCTCTTCTGATCGAACGATTCCGCGTGTGGAACGTCACGACGGGAGAGAATATTGTAGGCCCTTTTACTGGACACACTGGCACGGGTCGGGTCACGTCTGTGGCATTCTCGCCAGATGGCAAGCTCGTTGTCTCGAGCTCGGACAATCGAACGATTTGTGTGTGGAATGCCAGGACGGGAGAGAATGTGGCAGGCCCATTTTTTGGACATGCGGACTCGGTCACGTCTGTGGCATTCTCGCCAGATGGCCAGCGCATCGTCTCAGCCTCTTTTGATCGAACAATTCTTGTGCGGAACGCCACGACGGGAGAGAACGTTGCAGGCCCGTTTACCGGACACACGGATTCAGTCAGGTCTGTGGCATTCTTTCCAGATGGCCAGCGGATCGTCTCGGGCTCAAATGATGGGACAATTCGTGTGTGGAGCGCCACGACGGGAGAGAATGTTGCAGGCCCGTTCACCGGACACACGGATTCAGTTAGGTCTGTGGCACTCTCGCCAGATGGCAAACGCGTCGTCTCAGGTTCTTACGACGGAACAATTCGTGTGTGGAACTCAACGACGGGAGAAAACGTGGCTGGCCCGTTTACTGGACACACCAATTGGATCACCTCTGTGGCATTCTCGCCAGATGGCCAGCGTATTGTTTCATCAGGATATGGATCAATTCGTATGTTGGATGTAACGACAGGCAAGACGGAAACCACTGGACAGGTCGACTTCACTGACCAATCCAAGATAAACGACGAGGGATGGATACTTGGTAGTAGTGACGAGCTCTTAACGTGGATCCCGCCGGTACACAGGGGAAATCTTCATCGTCCCAGTAATATCTGGGTCGTGGGCGAACATGAAACTCGCCTTGATCTTTCTACTTTCGTGTGCGGTCACAGTTGGAGTACTTGTATTAACTCCTAGATAGAGTTGCAGCAACAATGGGTTTTAGGGGTCTGGAAATAATAGGAGCCAGTAGCTGCGAGGCAACAAAGAATCAGGAAGAGGTAGAGTACGATCAGTAAGGCGCTGAGGTTCTACAGCAGTTTTCATGACAATCACCTCCGAGTCGCGACCATTTTTCATTTATAAGTTAATGAAAACCGCTGCAAACTTATCGAGAACGTAACGTAAGCTTAATAAGGCAGAACGAGACACGCAAAGAAGAGTGCGAGGCTCGAGGTCTTATACATGAGCAGTCGTCGTTTATGGAATGATATGGAATGATCAGCTGTCTTGCTTATGCATGTTAAAATACTCTAGACTTTCGAGACCCGTAGCAGGTGAGTGCGCGTTAGCAACACAGCCTGAGAGCGAGGGGGCTCAGAGCGGCAGTCTTCGACCTCCGATCAAAGGTTGATAACAGAGTAGTACAGTAAGGTGCAGCAAGAAACAAAATTATGAGTAGATCCGGAATCTCGGGTTGCGAGTACCCGGACCCGGCGAATATGTACACTAGCGGCGGTACGGGTCGAGTGCGACCAATTCGTGTATGAGCTGTTCGAGGTACGTCTCGTTGGCGTGGCCCATCACACCAAGTGTCGGCGACCACTGTACGCCGTCCGCAGCCCAGCGCCACTTCTATCGCGTAATCCCGGTCAGGCCGAACATACATCAGAAGGAGGGTAACAAAGGGACAGACGATATAGCGAACGAGCTCCTTATCGCGAGGCATGACGGTGCGCCATGCTCCTGGACCACCGCAGTATATGCGATACGAATCGAGCGCATATGGTCCACTTCCAGGGAGATGCGAGACTGGCGTTGGCGCTTCAGGGCGACGCTTCTTTGTCGCCGTCGTGGATGGCTGTTGCTGCTCGGGACTATCGAGGTATGCGGCAGATAGGGCGATAAGGCGTTTTGCACGGGTAGATTGGAGGCCGAGGCAGCGGATGCAGCCCTCGAGCTCGGCATGATCAGCTAACCAGGCCAAACTCAGCGCGTGAACGAGAATAACGAAAGGATTATGGGTAGGTCACCTTGGGCGAGTACCTCGGGCGTCGGCCAGCGCTCCATGAGCTCCCAGAATATGGGCACGGCGACACGTCCTGCGGTCTTGTTGAGGAGCATCACCGCAACAAGGAGCTTCCATGGGTCGTCCGCAACACATTCTGGCACAAATTGGGTGGTGCAGGGCTAGGGATGCTTGTAATGGCGCACCTTGGATGAGGACAGGTTTTGCGTCGAGCAGTCGCTCGTATCTGTCGAGAGATGTGAGGAAGAAGGCTGCGTAGCCTGGCGAGTCGGTCAGTAGACGGAGGTGTTCCCGCTGAACTGCGTCTCTCGTGCATGGGTTGGTGAGGTCGGCGACGCTTAAGAGTAGCTTTTGCCTGGCGGATTCGAGCATTGAAATTGGGGGGCCATCGAGGTCGGGTTGATATGGTGGAGGAAAGAACTTTGAGAACGTGACTAGCTCTGGCATACAGAGGGTGTTTCCTTTTCGAGGCTCAGGCTTGTTCCAACACTCCAACTCCCGTCGTCGCTGCGCAGCCGCCAGCCGCCATTCTCGTCGTCGTACTCAACAGCGAGGTCGCTGGACGACACCGCGCCCGTCCTTCTCGGCGTCTCACCTTCCTTCAAATCCCATCCCTATGTTCATCGTTCTTTTCTTTCTCTCGGCTCACATTCTCACCCTTGTGCTCGCCTCGTCCTCGGTATCCGTGCTCTTCCCGCTCGACAGTCAGCTCCCACCCATCGCCCGTGTAGGCTCCTCGTACTCCTGGAGATTTGCGGAGGGCAGTTTCCTGTCTCAGACGAACCCGTCGCTCGTCTACTCGACTTCGCCTCTCCCAGCCTGGCTCGCGTTCGACCCTGCTACTCGGACCTTCAGCGGAACTCCTGCTCAGGAAGACGAGGGTACGCCCCGCATTAAAGTCCTGGCGACAGACACGGAGACCTCCGACTCTGCAGCCTCCTCTTTCTCGCTCTGTGTAACGTCGTACCCCGCCCCGGACCTCGCCAAACCTGTTGCCTCGCAGTTCAGACCTGACAATCCCTCGCTCTCGTCTGTCTTCCTGCTCTCAGACCACTCTGCGCTCATGAAGACGGGAATCCCGACGCTCCGGATTCCGTCCAGCTGGTCCTTTAGCATTGGCTTCGACGGCAACACGTTTACGAGTCCTGATGGCACCCGCTATGCCGCCTTGCAGGCCGACGGCTCCCCTCTGCCATCCTGGATGGAGTTTGACCCTGACGGGATAACCCTAGACGGCGTGGCCCCTCCTCTGCACATACATCCTACACCCTACTTCCTCGAGCTTGTTTTGCATGCCTCTGACCAGTTTGGCTTTTCCGCTGCGTCTGTGCCTTTCAACGTGGTCATCGCGTCCCGTGAGCTGCATTCGTCTCCTGGAGGTCTTCCCACAATCAACATCACTAAGTCATCGTCCTTCGACATCTTACTCACCTCGCCAATAGACTTTGCTGGCGTATTTGTCGACGGTGCCCCCATTGAACCTAGTGACGTGGCTTCTGTTGTTATTGATACCTCCCCGTACAGTTGGCTTCACTATGACGCGGGCTCACGTCGACTTACAGGGCAGCTCCCAGATGATGTCGTCCTCCCTGTCGTCCTCACTACAGTATTCAATCAGACTTTGAACACCCAACTCAAGCTCGCAGCTGTGCCCTCGTTCTTCTCTCAGGATCCGCTTCCTCCTCTCCTCGTGACTCCTGGCAAAGACGTGCACTTTAGCTTGACGACATTCTTCTCAAACGCTACACAAGGGGAGGCTGCTGATCTGGTCGCCTCGTTCGATCCCCCAGATGCGGCATCTTACTTGAATCTCGAAACAAGCTCTGCTATCTTATCTGGCACAATCCCGTCTGGCCAAAATTATAGTCACATCACCGTCACGTTCACTGCCTACTCTCGTTTGACGCACTCGGTATCGCATACTACTCTGCCCATCTCGCTCACTCCCGCGGACTATGAGCATAGGCAACCTGCTGCGGGATTGCACCACGCTTCGCGCAAGAAGCTTGCTCTTGGATTGGGAATAGCGCTTGGTCTGCTTGGGGGAATATTTGGACTTAGCCTGCTACTCGCAGCACTCCGCGGTTGTGCGCAGCCGCCCGACCCTGCGCTCTCTGGTCCGGCCGCGACGCGCGCAATGACGGAGAATGAACGACGGTATTACGGGCTCGGGAACGTCTCCCAGCCCCAGGACGGTTACGACAATGCAGAGAAGGGGTACATCAACCGACGATGGGGCGATCTGGGTCTCGGGCTCTCACGTACGATGACGCGTGTGTCCTCGGGCTCCGATCGGCGCGCGTTAGCCAGCCCAAGCCAGCTCAGCAAAGCCGAATTTCTCGGCCGTATCCGCTCGACGGTGCGCAAAGTCAGCAACCGTTACCGCCCTGCGAACAAGTCGTCCATCGGGCGGCCGGTGCTCGTGCAAGAAGCAGGCGACCCGCGCGCACTCGGCACGCCAGCCACGCCGGCGATCCCCTCTCTCGCGGGCTACGAGCCGGTAGGCTACTCGGGCACCGCATCGAGCCTGCGTGGCTCACCGTCGTCGTCGACCGGTGACCGGTCTATTCCGCAGCGGCGCGCGGACTTTGCGCCTCCGCGCCCTCCTCAACCCACCGTCGCGCGGCGCTCGCGGGACTCGGTCATGTCAATGGCATCGGACTCGTCTACGCGCTCGCATGCGGCCGAGGCGATCGTGCAGCGTGCCGCCCGCGCGCGGAGCGTGCGCAGTGTGCGTAGCGTGGGCGGGCACCCATACCCGCACGCGGACGGCAGCGGTGATGCGCGCGCACGGATGGTGCCGTTTACTGCTGGGCGGGCACTCGCGCCGTGATGCAGGGCCGGGAGCACCCCCGCCGGCGCGCGCGTCGAGTCTGAGCGCAAGTGTGGTGCGTGTTGTGGCGCCACCGGCGCTGACAGGCGGACACGGGGCAGGGGAGGCGGACGAGCTGGACATGGGGTTGCGGTACGTGCGGGCGTTGGGAGAGGACGCCGTCGGACGGGAAGCGTCGGGGTCGTTCTCGTCGCTTGAGTCTTCCCACCCGGCGCGGTCGAGCATAGGGAGCGGGGGACGGGGCGCTGGCAGGGAGGTGCTGCGGGTGCTCGTGCGCGTCGGAGAGCGCTTCCGGTTCAGGCTGCCCGTGCGCGCCGGCGCTGGCGCTGGCAGTCTTGTTGCGCGGCGGGTGTCAGGGGAGCTGCTGCCTGCGTTCCTGTATGCAGACTTGGACGTCGCACGGGGAGATAGGCACCGGGACACAGTCAAATTCTGGGGCGTGCCGCGGGCGGACGACGTTGGGGAGGTGCATGTGGGTGTGTACAGTGGGGACGGTATGTGCATGGCACAGGCGGTGATCGAAGTTCTCGTGCGTAGCGGCTAAAAGAGACACACTATAGCGGTGCTGATTGTACGATTGATAGACACGCGTAACTTAATTGTGCGAAACGAACACGTTGACCGGGCATGCGCGACACGGGAAACAAGGCTACAGGTGATTAATTTTGCGAAAGCAGGACGGTGTGTCAATCGATGGGTCGCAGAATGCAAGAAAGAATGGGGTATGGCATGCCCGCTGCCCAGTCTATTATCCCCCGTACAATTACCTCCTTCCCCCTTCCACCCACCCCACTTTCCTAATTCCCAAATCATGATTTCCAAACGAGAATCGCGAGTGAACCGATGTAAAAATAGATGAAGTGTTTGGTCTCTGTTACGAAAAGAAAGGCTGTTAACAGGAGGACAGACGCGATAGACGCGTGCATACCATGAGTCACGTAGCTCCCAAAGTTCTTGCCAACGACGACGTGCCAGGTGGGCCCGTGGCGTCGGTCGAACTCCTTCTTGATCTGCGCAGCGATGTCCTTTTCGATGTTGTACTTTTCGAGGGCAGCCGAGGCCACGTCGACGCTCTCCTGCTGCATCTCCTCGCTCATGTCGACATTCTTAATGATCGCCTTGGGACCCGCGGCGCCAGCGGCACCGCCGATGCCGGCGTCGGTAGAAGTGGAGGTGGTGTCGAGTTTCTCTGACATGTATGTGGGATTCTGGTTAGAGATAAGAGAGGAGAGTGTCGCGTTGGTTGCGTTTAAGAAGGTCGTGGCTGGCGTTCACGTGGTGCTGGTGCTGTGCTCATCCTCCCGCTCGGTCTCGATGGACGGGCACATACCCACGTTCACCTCACATCCACACGGCCGAAGACCCCCCAACCATGCTGTCAACCTTATGTCCTCCCGCATTCGGCTCGAACACCTTAAATACAACTTACTGCCATCTCTCCTTCGCTCTCAGTGTCCCGTTTTTAGATGTGAAACTTCCGCCCAGTACTCTCCGAAGGCTCCTCCAGCGTGTCGAATTGCCTGCGCAATTAAAACAAAAATAAGTTCGGCCTTTCTATGCATCGTTCGGTCGTCTTCCATTCCCCCCAGCCGCGCCTACGGCTCGCGCGAGTCCGCGTGCCTTCCTTGCACTCACCAGCTGCCCGTCATGACATCACGGTACACGTGCTCGCCATCGCGCGTGTACCAATCGTGAACCGTCCAGCTGGCAAGCGAACCGTCTGTGTTCTCACCCGATGCTTGGCGATGGGTAATTAAATGAACCCACAGCGACGCGTGGTTCTCCTCCTCCCTCCTCGACCTCTCCCGCTTCTTCCCTTTTCATTTTTGTCACTCGGCCTTGCTAACGCCCCAGAATGAGCTCATGTCCGGGGTCATCTAGCTTTACCTTCCCACTCCTTTTTTCCTCGAACAACCTTCTCACTTCATTAGAATTCATTAGAATCATTACTTTTCAAGCATGCCGTGGAGATGCCGCCACAGCGCGTGCATTCATTATCACCGTGATCCTAGGACGCCCATTTCCTGCGGCTTTCCCCAGTGGGCAGCATCATGTGTGCAGTAGGCCATGTGTCCCGTGCCCAGCCAGCCGCCGGGCATTAGGGGAAAGAAAAAAAAACATACACATGCTACAACGAACACGACTGAGTCACGACATGCTGACAATGGTGGTGCAGATGGTTGCTCCGCAGCTCCTAATCTGCTTCCGTTGGCGCACTGTACCACGCGATCCTTCCCGTGCAGGCGCGCGGCTCTTTGGCAGTCATTCGGGCTTCTCGGCAAAGGAAAGTGGGAGAGTAACATGTTAAGGGAGCGATGTGATGGGATAGGAGGGGTGGAGGGGGGGCAGCGTGGGGAGGCCGCATTTCTGTTGTGGGAGCTGATGCTTACGCTTCCGCACCCACCGGCTACACGCATGCCCTTTCCCTATAACCCCCCCCTCCACCCACCACACGATGCCGTTCTATCTATCGTTCCACCACCGCGTCACCTGCTCGTGCGCGTGGTCCACATGGCACAAACGGCAGATGTGCCTGCCTGCCGCCGCCACTGGCCTCGCTTTGGTTAGGCATGGTATTGCGGCGATGCGTTCCTACGATCGTAGCAGACATTGGTGCCACAGGTGCCTGCTTGGCCGCTAGTACTAGATTGTGCGGGCCACATCGTACTTTACTTGATATATACTTCTTGATCTTGTGCTTAACCAACTACGCTCATATACCTGCCCTCCCAAGCCCCTCGGCGCTTCTACGCACGCTATCGTCGCCATTCGTCTAGGTAAAAGCCCCGGACGCGCGATTCTTTCGCACGTTGGGGCCTATCTGCGCAACTTAAGTTACGTCCGTCCAACACGCCTTCCGATTTGATGAAGGCAATCTGATAATCGGGATTGATTCGAGTGGTTTTCCATTTCTGTGAATTTTGTCCACTTTTTTTCAATTATCACTAACTTACAATCGTAATAAATAGCTCGGCGCTAAGTGAGAGCGTTGATCATGCAATGCAATCATGACCACGCAACGTATTGATTGGCATTGACGTTGGTGTAGGGGCTCCCATCAAAACCCAACGGTACCTACGCTAAGCCATCCGTAACCAATCCCAAAATAGAGAAATAAAAAAGGGAAAGTATAGTCCACCTGACTTGAAATCATGATGGCCGCTTCTTCATTTTGTACTTATCGTACGAAGGGCTAACTTGATGTCGTCTTATCATCACGCGTGGCGGCGCTGAGCGACCGAATGTGGGGGAGCCTGAGAAGATGGGGGGACCCGGACGATGGGGCACACTGGTAAGTTACCAGTGTTTACGGCAGAGGCGTAAAAATGGGGACGGCGACGGAATCTCGCAATCATACCAGGTTCGTTCCGTCCGGTCAGTTAACTATATAATCAAAGGCCGACGACGACGCGAACTCGTTGATAATGGCTGGAAAAGGGGGTACAGGGACTCCTTTAATCAGCCACACAGGGCATCGCCGCCGGTGGTTGTGCGGTAACATCAATCGCTATCGATAGGATACGGACGTTAGGGCGGGGGGGAGGCGCGGAATCATGATCACGGAGGTAAGTTGACGGAGAAGACGGAGTTTGTTGCTGGGACCGGGGGCTTCATTTGTGTGGTAAGTTAGCATGGTTGTGGGTAACACGGCGATAACGCAAGCGCCCGTGTGAGAAATAAGGAAAAGCATAAGTTATCATGACGACATGTTGAGCGGAGAGGACATAAACTTGCACCCATGGTATGGGAACAGAAGCAGCTGGGGATGAATGAAGGGTCGTAGTTACTATAGGACGCAGGCACAGTGTATGTAAAGACTTGGAGGAAATGATACGCGAAGCAAACAAAAATTTGGCCATATGGTAAGTTACTGAAAAAAGTGACGAGAATGATGGCTGCAATGGAATTAATAGGGTATATCGGAGAGATAATGGCGGACGTCTCATAATACAGTACGAACGTGAGTTTGCATGTTGGATGAACAAAGATGCCGTTTGCGAACCGAGGATGAGAAAAAAGGAAAATGAGAAAGAATATGAAGGCAGGGTCGTTCAGTTAACGGCAGAGCGCGCGGCCGCGCTCCCCCCTGGACAATGTGCCTGTTGGACTTGTGCTTGTTGCGTCTGCGGGAATCGCACTATCGCCCTCGCTCGTCACGGACTGCACTCCGCTGCGCTGTCGCCCGAGGAAGTGGAGGCGGGGTTGGCGGCAGGCGGGAATGATCGCGGTCGCGGTGCAGTGGACCTGGGCTGCGCGCGCTAATAGGCGGGGTCTGCGGCGGTGGCTGCTGCTGTTGCGCGGCCTGCTGCTGCAGAAGATGTTGGGGTGGTGACGAAGACGAAGGACGGCGGCCGCTGGGCCTTGGAGAGTGGTGCAGAGGCGCAGGCGCTCGCCCAGCGGGGTGAGCGTCTGCGCGTGGGAGTTTTTTGTCTGCTGGTGTGGTGGTTGCAGCGGCTGCTGCAGCTGAGGCGGAGGAAGAGGAGGCGCGTACGACTGGTGCACAGGATTCTCCGTGGCGTTGCTGCTGCTGGTGATCGCTCGCGTGGTCCCGGTCTCGGTCCCGGTCCCTGTCGCGCTCGCGGTGCAGGCTTCTTGGGGGCAATGGCCCCGGCAGTGGCGGGCCGTCGAATGGCACCGGCCCGTTCGCGAGCGACGCGAGCGGCGGCAGAGCCGTCCTGCCCGGAGGCGAGTTGGGCCCACGCAGGGCCAACGAGGACCCGTAGTCCTGCGCTGTCCCCCCAGAGCCCACTGCGCGGGAGGGACCCGCGAGACCCGCCGGCGTCTGGCCGGGAATAATGGGCGGCGATAGGGGGTGGTACGGCACCTGTGGAGCGGGTCCGGGTCCGTGGGCGCGATGACCCGCGGCAGAGGTTGCCGCTCCGAGCGGACGTGCGGACTGCTGTTGTTGGTGTTGGTGTTGTTGGTGAGGTGATGTTTCGGAACACGGTGGCGCAGCCAAGCCAGTCGAGGGCTGTGCATACGACAGCATGGCTTCAAGGCGATCCACACGGATCTTTAGCTCGTCGTATTCGGCGCGGCTCACGTACTTGTCACTACAGGAATCACACGTTGTTTACGTTCAGTCAGTTTTTTTTTCTCAAGCGGGGAGGAACGGGAAGTAAGAGGTGAAAGGGCCACACATACACTGGCTCAATGACATGCCATTGACACTTGTTTTGATCGCCGCGACGGATACAGGGTGTGCAGGGATGCGCTCTGTGGGATCCCGCGCAATTCAGAAGGCGTTTAGCTCCGGGGTTAAAGGCAACGAGCTCCTTACCTGTCGCACTTAATTTTACGTCGCTTGCATTCTGTTGGGCCACGTGATGCATAGCATGGAGAGCGGAAAGTGGAGTCACGTCACGAGAGCCGATGCGAGCGTGGAAAGAATGACGACACGATATCAGATGGCCGTCAAGTAGGAAGCGAGCGGCGGAGAGTGCGACTGACCCGTGCAACTGAGAGCCTGCCGGCGCCGCTTCTGTTTCGGGCGGGTAGCTTGCTCGCTATCTCCGTCCCCATCCGAGTCCACAATGACTCCCGAATGCGTTCGTTCCACAGAAGCGTGCGCGGGCGGCGGCAGAAACTCGAGACGAGGTATACCCGCGCTTGGGCCCGCGGAGAAAGCTGGTCCTGGTGGGTGCGGCTGCCGCGGCTGACGGCTTGAATGGTAACGCTCGTTGAGCTGCTGCACATCTGGCTGAGGGAGAAAGTGACGGATCGAAGGTAGAGAGGTCGGCGAGGGTCGTGAACCGGCTGTGGAAGAGGTATGGCTAGGTGTTCTCCTGGCGGGGGACGGAGAACGGTCCTTGCGCTTCAGTGACTGGGTAACAATTGGAGGGGGCTTGGGGGCGTCCATGGAAGCGACTAGTGGTAGAGCACTGTTGGGATCAGCACCATAAGGCGGGCGATGATCAGGCGGGGAAAAGGATAGGTGCAGCACTCGGGGAACTAGATATAGGGAGACGAGAGCACATAATACGTATGACAGGTATAGATGAAACGGAGGTTCGGACGAGGATTTTTCGTTGTAAGAATGAAAAGAGATTTGATCATAAAGAGGCGCCAGAGCACTGTAACCGGCCACAATTAAGGATCATTGGAAACCTGTGCAGGCAATCCGATACTGTAGAGATTATGTTCATTCTCGGCTTGGGTGTCAGTCAGCGCAGTCAGATTGGTTCGTCGGCGTATCGCGAGCCATTAAGAGGATGCGAAGCTCGTGATTCCCGTACAATAATTCCTTTGAGCAGTTTCCTCGGAATCAACTCGATGAATGGCACAAGAGAGAACATGCCGGCGCCAGCGTTCAATTCGATTCCGGGAATTTAATAGCGTAAACCCAACAAGACGTTAACGTTCAGTTCAGGTTCATTCCCCGTACAGCAACTTGCAGGTCGACAGGTGGATAGTTTCAAGATAAGATCTATGCTTTGTCGGCTCTTGCCGTACAAGTCCACAAAACAAAAGGTTGATACTCTCTAACCACGGCAACGTGTCCGCGCATCTCCGTTTTCTCCCCATACCATACCAGACTATACCCATTTCATCAAGACCTGCCCACACGGATCATTTATCCCCCGGTTGTCCGTGTTAACTATATGACATAACTTAGGCTCGCCTAACCGTACCTCACGTTCATCATTCATCTCGCCCTCTGTTGCCTTTTCCTCTCCCCTCCCTTTCCGAAATACAGTATGCAAATTCCTTTTTCGGTTATGCATGGTTTTCTTTCGGACCACATCGTATCCAACCGTTATGACAGAGGTCACACTGTAAGGGATCGGATTAGCCACATTTCTGTTCATTCGCCCATTTCGAGGCGTTTACGAGAGGGTTGGCGCATGCTCCCACAGAGATTTCACAAAGAGTTTCATTTATTGCCCAAAATAGGGACTACGGGCCCGTATCTCAGCCATGCGTGTATCAGCTGAATGCCTTCCGTACACACACTTACTGCATGACCACGGCCTCTTGCGGGCCTGCAGGCACTCATTTCACAGTCATTGAGGCAACAGAGCGGACGGCTGCTGCAGCACGGGGAACACGTTCTGTACTAAAATCCGCCTCCGCCGAGCAACTGATCGGGTCCACACATGGCCAGTCATCGATAATCAATCAGATCGAGAGTCAGGCAGCCCCAAAAAAAATCATTGTCGCTTTTGTTGCGAGCCAGGCGGCGCCCCCGCCACAGCACCAACCCTGCGCGAGGTAGCACATCTCCGCATCGCGCACCTGACCAACGCCTCCTTCTCAGGCCTCAGGTCCCATGAGTGCATAATGTCCGGGCGCGCTTTGTGCGGCGATATCTGCGTGGGCTTATACTGGGTTTATTCGGTGCCACTTAGGATCGCATCATCCCTCTGCGCGCTCGATGGGTTGCGGCACCGTTCCTTCGGTTACGGAACCGTGTTCCTGAACCCCTACCATATACACACAGCTTCACTCACGACATCTGACTCGTTAGACGCCCCCCAACGTACCCACACTTCTTCCTTATTTATTTTTATTTTGAAAAATTTTATCTTTAAGTTTTTGCAGCGTTTTACTTATATGGCGCGCGTTGCTCGCGCGTATGAGATCGGTAAAGATACCGTATCGGGGATCAGCGCGCGATCCTCGGCGCTGAACTATGTCGCGTTTACTGCGCGATCACCGAGTGGGGAACCATCTCGCCATGGAAACACGGGCCCACCCGCAGCTTTGCCGCACATATTGCGGACTACGATGAACTTCGGAATTGTGGCGAGGGCTATTTCCCCGACAACACACCTCGTTGGTTGCGCCACGATTGGGACAAGCGGGCTTCTCGCTGTCTACTTGTTTGTCAGTCCGTCCGGGTATGGGGGAGGGCGAAGGAAGTGCGATCAGCCTGCCACTCTGGGTGTATGGCTGTAATACGTGCACAACAAGGGTGTCAGAAAGAGCGAGCCGCCCGATGGCTTGAACAAGCAGCGCGCATTCATAACCTACATTGACAACAACGCGTTTTCCAGATGTTGGGCTGAAGGTTGATTATAATCAGCTAACCACGACTCGGTCCACGGGGACTGCACGACTTGCATGTGTACTGCATATGGATAACTTCTGAAAGTGGCGTCGATCGTCGATAATGCGGGTGCAAAAGACAGTTACGGAGCATCCACGGGCCACACAACTTATGGATAGAAGGACGTCATTTGAAATGGTCACTCTTGAGCCGCAGCACGGGGATAACGGCCTTCGGCGACAGGATGAAAGGGAGATAGTACAATGCGCTCACTTGCACAGGTGGCCGAAGTGAGTAAGACTCAACCCATATTTGAAATGAGACGGAAGCGAACCATCACCTCGCTAATCATGAAGGCCATAAAACGAGGCGACTCCGCTGCACAGCTGACGCCTGTATGGCTGCCTGTGAACGAGCTGGCCGAGGTGAGCACGAAGATGAGACGATAGCCAGCAGACACCGGCGAGCTCAGCGATTCGATCGATCCATAAAAGGATGTGCGGCTTATTTCGGGATAAATCGCGCTGCGAGCGTCGCTACCGTGGGGCGGCTATAATCTCACCAGACGACGATTATTAGAAGGGTGGGTCGATCGATGGGTTGTGTACAGGAGAACAGCTGTTCCCAAAGTAAACCCAGGAAGAACGGGTCAGGACGAGTGAGGCAAGCGGAGTCAATCGCGGTATGGAGACGAACGGGAAACGGCGTTCAGAGCTAGCGTGAGCCTAGCAGGCGAAATGGTTGAATAAAATTTCTACCGCCCCACGTACGTGTGTTGCACAGGGTAAGTATGTCGTCGCCGCTGGGATGGCTACGAAAACGATTTTTTTTTTTTTTTTGCCATTCCCCGTGGAGAGGCGAAAACGGCGATCACGTATTAGCCAGAAGGGGGAGGTTCTTGAAAATTGTGTCAGTGAATCGTGTCAGTGAACGAACTGAAACAACGCCACACCACGCATATACAAGCATACTTGCATCCGCATCAAGGAAATCGTGTCCGAAACGCCCCAAAGTAGCATTTCACCACGCCTTGCACAGCCAAACCAACAAAAAGAGGAGCAGCAATACACCATTCGATAATCGATCCGGCAAAACACACACGCACAAATAATACAACGAAGACCAAAGAGAGATGTACCGAGAACTGATTAGCCACACCACCAGTAGATCGAAAAGAAAAACGAATCAAGGCGCACGGCATGCCCAGGTCTCGATGAGAATCGCGTTCTCCGCAGCTTCAGCCCCATGCGTTCGCACATACACCGGCTAAAGTTTGTGCGCACGACACCCACGCGTATGTGTGGTACACACCCGGGGCAACGGGCGCTGCTGCGTTTCTGACTGAGGGAAAAGAGAAAAAAAAACGTGTCGTGCCGGCAAGGGGCGATAATTTATACTGGGTGTGCTTCCACGTGATATGACTAAATCACGGGTCTGTGCGTGCGAAAAACGGACGCGTATTTAAGGGGGACGTCTTAGATTTGTACTCTTTTCTTCATGAAAGTTGAACAACCTGTCGATATTTGGGGTCACACAAGCAGCCGGTTTTTTACTGCTTTGACTTGGGTGACTTTGAATGACGTTTTCGCTCAGGGAGAGTAACGTCACCTCCTTATTACCAAGATCGCCCCCGTTTCATTTTCGGGTGCGGCCCGTCGAGGAGGGACACCCATTTACACGTGTAAGTCTGTACATGTACACGTCCATATTCCCTGTCGTCCGCTTTTGTATCCCGACGCCGAGATATTTAGCCGTTCTTCCTTCCCTTTGTGACGCGATGGTGTTGTTCTTCGCAGTTCCATTCCCTACTCGGCTGCGCGAGCGAGCTACGGAGGCGATGAAATTAAACACGTCAACGAACAAGTGATGCCGATGGATACCCCACAGTTTATCACATGCGAGAAACTGAGGTTTGAACCAGTGTGTTCAGTGCTCGAACGCTTGACTGTCGGAGATACCTCTGTGTCATGCGTGGCATGTTGAAATACTGTTATTGGTCCAGTGTTGCAACACCTATAGATTCGTGTCTAGTTCTATATCAGCACATCAATCAATGATTGGTATTTTACGGTGCCAATAAACAATTTGTCGTCTCCACAACAAGATAGTGCCCTGCTGGAGAATACAACAAGTGAAGCCGTGCACTTCGGACATCCTTTTTAGCCAGACTTCGACAACCAGGTCCCAAATTGAATCCGATGCCTCGATTATATCTCCACCAAAGCATATATTGAGGGTGCATTGCCCTCTGAGACTTGGCTGGTTGGTGTTGCATCCCTGGGGTTAGCTTTGTTGTATCACACCAGTGACAGTAATGTCCGATTTCAACGTAACGGGGGAGTAAAGTACAGGCGCGCGGAATACTGGATGTGAGCAGAACCGATGCCCCGAGAATACATTAATGGTTTGCAAAGAAAGACACCGTCATTTCCGGCTTGCTCAATCAATGCTCGCTCACGAATACCGCGGCCATGCCCATGCCCGAACCGATGCACATGCTCGTTACAAAGATGCGCTTTCCTGTTTGCTTTGCAATGTTCAAGCCAGTGGCGATCTGGCGCGCGCCAGCTATGTAAAGAAAGGGGGGTTAACAAGGTCCTCGGCCGTGGGCAAACAGGGCAAGAACTCACTCATACCAAGAGGGTGACCAATAGCAATTGCACCCCCATGAAGGTTGACTTTTTCGTATGGCAGGCCGAGCTTCTCGATGGAGTATACGGCTTGGGACGCGAACGCCTCGTTGATCTCGAAGAACTCGACGTCCTCCGGCTTGAGACCGGTCTGCTTGAGCACCTTCGGGATGGCGAACGCGGGGCCGATACCCATGACTCGCGGGGGAACACCGGCGGCGGCAGCAGCGACGAATTTGCCGACGATAGGAAGGCCTAGGCGCTTCGCGGTCGAGCGACGTGCGAGGAGAACGGCGGCGGCGCCATCGGAGATCTGTGATGCGTTGCCGGCGTGGGTAGTACCGTCTTTCTTGAACGCGGGCTTCAACTTGGAGAGACTCTCCGCAGTAACGCCGTCACGGATGCCATCGTCTGCCGACACTGTAATCTCCTTGACCTGTTCCGACTTGGGATCCACCCAATTCACTTTGAGTGGTGCGATCTCATCGCGGAAACCGCCAGCCTTGGCAGCGGCCGCGGCCTTTTTGAAAGAGTTGGCTGCAAAGGCGTCTTGCTGTGCGCGAGTGATGCCGTAGTCAGCCGCAACGTTCTCTGATGTAATGCCCATGGGAATGAGACAGTCTTCTGACTCCTGGTTGGAAAGAACGGCCTCGGACCAGCCATCGGGTAGTGTCGTGGGGCCGTAACCGAAAGTCATGGACTCGACACCCGCACCTGCACCAATCAATCAATCACGTGAGGTTGCCGACGAGGCATAAAGACGCGTCAATGCGTACCAATACCAACATCAATCTGTCCACAGGCAATCTGTGCAGCAATCTGGTTGACAGCGGTGAGGCCGGACGAGCATTGACGGTTGACAGTTGCAATGGGGGTAGTAAATGGAATGCCGGCGTGAAGAGCAGCCATGCGGGCCCCACTTGCACCGCCGCCAGGAGGAAGAACGTTTCCGACGCTGATGTCCTCAATGAGTGAAGGGTCGAGGTTGACCTTCGTATAGACGGCGCGAAGAACGCCTGAAAGCAACTCCTCTGGGCGGGTATCCTTAAATCCGCCTCGCTTTCCCTGTTGAAGGAGTGTTGGAGAGGAAAAGCCGAGAAACGACATCGAAAAGTACCTTGGTCATAGCAGTGCGCACTGCTGCGACGATTACTACGTCATTGTCGCTCTTTGCAAGGACTGCGGCCTTGCCGGAATATGCAACTTGGGCAGAAGATGCCATTGTGGAGGGGATTTTCAAAAAAATTGTTGCGGGGGTGCAAAAGTAAACAAAGTGTCTGTGACGTGCGGTTATAAACGGAGAGAATAGCCGAAGCCGAAGACACAAGACAAGCAAAAGGTAGCCGGACATGTGATATCAGCACGATCTAACCTTTACTGTGAAACTGCGCGTATTTACTGCAATGACAAACCTCGGCCCTAAGTTACAGCGATTCAACGCAGTCATCTCTGGCGCTGCTGGAGAAACAAAAGGAAACCAAAAAGATGGGCTCAACCGGGAATTGAACCCGGGACCTCCTCCAATTACGGGTGTACCCGAAGAAGGAATCATACGACTAGACCATTGAGCCGTGTCATTTCGAGAGCTGCAAATATACAAACTTGCCTGAGCGTCCCCGACTGGTTGTTGATGAACTCGGTTCATCAACAACCCTGCGCGTTCTGGCCGACGAATGGGACCTGCGAATTATTCCCGCACGGACTTAAACAACCACAGTGACGTTCCGGTGCGCCTCTCCACGCCCTACTCCGTCATCCCCTCGACACATCTCAGTATGACAGCCCACCTAGATTGCCGACCCCAAACTCCAACTGGCGGCCCATGCCGCCCGCGCGGCCAAACTGCACGCACGTCTCATGGCGACTCTCGATACCCTCGATTCGGAACGTCGCACGTATGCCGAGGAGATTTCTGAGGAACGCCGTCAGCGTGTCGCGCTGACGGCACAGGTGCGTTCCGCCAGGGCCGAGCGAGCCGCGATGGAGGAGGAACGAGACAGTCTGCGCGAGGCCGTCCTGCACCTCATCGAGAAAGGTGCGTCGCACGTCGCACAACACACACCCTCGCCCTGACCACACTGCGCGTCTCACAGTCGAAGTGTGCAACGATTATAGCCTCTGGCCTCACAGCGGACTCTCGTCGACTAGTCTGGCTGGTCTGTCATTTGTTCTGTTTACCTCGCGACTGGCCATTCATTCACGATGATCGATAGTCCCACCAAAGCCCCGTCGCCTGCACGAACAGCCACAGACGACATGGACCGCAGCCGGACGCGCGTACTCCTCTGCATTGCTCACCGCGCTGCGCGAGGAGTGTGAGCGCGAGCATGTAGCGCGCTCTGCGGCCCTGCAGCGCGTCGCAGAACTCGAAGCCCAGCTCGCGCGGCGCGAGGCCGAGCTCGAGGAGCGGTACGAGACCGCGCCGACGTCCCCCATTCCGTCCCTCTCGCGCGACGGCGCCATCCGCGTCCTGCAGCAGTCCGCTGCGCGGAACGAAGCGCTGACGCACGAGGTCGCCGGGCTCGTGCAGAAGGTGCGTGTGCTTTTCGTACGCCATTGGCACGACCTGACTGTCCGTCTGCAGCTCGAGGATGCGCGCGCGGCGCTGAGGCTGGATGAGAGTCTACCGCCAGACCGCAGCGGGACGACGCCGACGCCGACACCGACGACACCCCTCCCACTTCCACCGACTCCGCCGCGCAATCGCGCGTCGACACCAGAGTCACCCACACCGCAGCGTGGTCCAGCGCTAGCGCCTTCCCCACCCCCATTAGTACGCTCCCCAGAACGCTTGGCTCCGACTCCCGCGCCGCGCCATCCTCTGCGCGACACAGAGCCCCCGACAGACCTAGCGCGGCAGATCGCAGCGGTGACAGAAGACCTCGCGGGCCTGCGCGCCGAAGAGCAGCGCCTCTCCCAGATACAGCATGAACGAGTGCGCCTCGCTACCCTTTCGCGCGATACAACAGACCGAAACTGACTTTCTTTCTCCATGTAGGTCCATCACCGGCAGCAGGAGCAGCAGGATGCGCCACCACGCGCTTCTACGCCGCCCTGGCGCACCTTTCGGCGCATATTGTTCGTTGAAGAAGAGTGCATCCGGTGCGCCCTGCGCTCTCCCTTTTACGTGTTGTCGCTGATCGTCGTCGTAGATTGCGCGCCGAGCTCGCTGCGTCTACCACACGCGAGGCTGCGCTGCGGGAGCTGCTCATACCCACGCCTGTGCCTGCGCTGGAGTCTTTGCCGACGGAAAGGGACCTCTTGGACGACCGTGGCGATGAGGATGGAGTGGAGATGGACCTCGCGACACCGCTGCAGCCCACGGTACTGCTCAACCCGGAAGATTTATGGCCAGGATAGTGCTTCTCTGCTGAGTTACAATCTAATACCATGTTTATCTATTCGTGTACCTGCACTTATCCTCCCCCCTGTTCCTTTTTTGGTTTCTCTCTCTTGATTTTATTCCTGTTGTTGTGTTGCTTTCTGGCCGTATGTATTCCTAACCTGCTCAGTTGCTGTCGTTGTCACTGTGCTGTGTCAGTTCTACGTGTTACACATGCTATCGACGTTTGGTTTTGGACTCGGAATTATGTTGGATGCGTGAACGGGTAGCACAACTGTTTCAAGTGCCATGCATTCCGAGGCACTCAAGCCCGCCAGGTCAGACAAGAAAACGAGCTCTTTCCTAGAGTCCGACCAAGCTACAGTAGCATGTTCTCGGTGGTAAGCGGGCGTTACAGAGTCGGATTTGCACGGTATCGGACGTCCAAGGTGTCTAGTTCAGCTTACGTCACCGCTCGGTAAACCGGAAGCAAAACAAACCCGACTGTGTTTGTAAGAAGTCCGAGGTGCTGTGGCTTACTGTACCGTGCCTGTAGGTAGACCGGTGACCTCTATGAGGTGCCGGTTGCGCTTAGTCGCTTGCGACCCCACAAAAATCCTCATTCGAACGGCTGGTTACGAGTCTACTCAGGTTGTGCCTGCGCTATGGCTCCGAGTCGGGCAGCTGTGTAGTCTCAAGTGCGGCTCGAGTAAGAGTTCCCCCATCATCGATTTCTCACAATGATGCACGATGCACCCACGGACGGGCCTTCAAGTTTCGTCACGAGGACCGGCTTGTAGCTCGAGTCATATCATCTTGAGAACCAGTATATATACGTACAGCATTCTCTTCACACAGGTACATACGTACATGACAATCGACGCTCGCCCACAAACGCTTCCCTTTAGTATAGAGAATGCATTCACGGACCGGCTCGACGGGGGCAACCCCGCCGCGGTCGTGCGCGTGCCCTCGCTGACCGCGCTTCCCGACGCAACGCTACAGTCAATCGCCACGAACTTCAACCAACCAATGACGGTGTTCATCGCGCCGCGCGAGACCAACACGGACGACACATCCGGCACGGCAACGTTCGGCATCCGGTGGTTCACCACGGAGATCGAGGTGCCGCTCTGCGGGCACGGCGCGGTCGCGGCAGCTGCGTCAGTACTCCACGGCGCCGAAGGCACACTGGCCCCTAGTGCGATACGATTCGAGGCGCCGACGGGCAAGTTCCTCATCGCACGCCGCGTGGAGGAGGGCCGCATCGAGATCGACCTCGACGCAGGGCGTTCCGAGGCGCTCGTGGGAGCGGAGGACGCGCAGCTGCGGGGCGTGTTCGCGCGCGCGCTCGGGAAGCACGTGCGCGTGACATACATCGGGCGCGGGATGGCGCACATGGTCCAGTATGCGCTCGTCGAGGTGGACACGTACGACTTGAAAAGCCTCGAGGTGGACATTGACGCACTGGTGAGCTTGCCTCGACTCGTATATGGACCGGCGGTGTTGATAGGAGTTTGGGGTTAGCGGGATAGTCCGTTCATGGTGAACGTCGTCGTCGCGCCGTCGTCGGTCCCTGGGGTGGCGTTTGAATCGAGGATGTTCGCACCTCGTGTCGGAATTCCCGAGGATCCGGTATGCGGCACCGCGCACGCATTGTCGACGCCGTATTGGATGGCCACAAAAGAGCTGTCCGGGGTGATCAATGCGAGACAAGTCAGCACTCGTGGAGGGGATCTTAGAATAGAATTAGACGTGGGAGAGCAGAGGATTAAGCTAGCGGGACAAGTCAAGACGGTGTCTAAGGGAGAGTTGTTCGTGTAAAGCGTTGTTACATAATCATCGCATCAGTGTGTTGATACGTACATCCGCCTTCGTCTTTGCTACGATCCGAGTCATGGCCGTGAAGCAGCCGTTACCACCCCCAGCTTCTACACAATCTTCTCCTTCCAGATCGGAAATCGCAAGAAGCGTGACTTCCACCAAGTCTCGGTCAACTGTGAGTTCTCAGCCCCCTTATTGTTACCTCCACCCTCCCTGCGTGGTCCGCTCGCACTGCGGCTTGCGGATATCTTCTGCTAGGGGTGTAGTAGTTCCCTTTCCTGGGCACAGGGCTTACGCTTACTTCGTTTAGCCTGTTGTCGAGTCTGCCGTCACCCGTCTACTTGTTTCCATCAAGCAGCTCCTCGAATCACTTACCCAATGGTCGATCAGCAAAGCTTCCGAAGAGGAAGTCAGCGACGTCTACGTGCGCCTGGGGAATGACTTCAATACCGCAGTAAGCGCATTCGCCTTCTACGAGATCGACATGTCGTACGTCCCCTATCTAATTCCACTGATCCTAATTCTCACATCTTGCTATCAAGTGAACTCTTGGGCTTTCCGGATGAGTTGCGCGGAGTTCTGGAAGAATGTCTTTCTGAAGAGGCTTCCTCGACCACCCTCGATAGGTACCTTCCTCAGGTGCGCAACATCGTCACCAATTTATTAAAAGGGCTCCGTGGAAAGCAACATATCTTCCGTCAAATCGTCTCCAACAACAGGCCAAAATCTGAGGCATCTGGACACACTCGCTCAGACAGTGGCCAAATGTCCCGTTCCTCCCGGAGCCATGCAAGACGCGATACTCAAACTTCCATCGCCAGTACTGATGATGGCTTTCCCCGAAGAAACACTCAACCCTCAATCGGATCTTCCCGAAGAAAAGAGTCGGGTACCTACGACCCCTCACTCAACGGCGACGCACACTTCGTCGGAGGATTTGGGTTTCCCGCCCCTATGCCTCAGCCCCATCACAACTCTGGCCGTTCCTCACGACTTCCCAGCGATCCTCGCCCCCCATCTGCTCCCGCTCATAGCTTACCTCCCCCATATACACCACCTCCCCAGAATGTCCCGCTCCCTGAACCCGACCCCGATCCCGAGGGGACGCCGGTCCCGCCGTTCAGAGCCTCGGCACCCCAAGTTCCCGCCAATGTCAAGCGTTATTCACTGGTGGATAAACCTGCGCAACCGCCGTCAGTGGTCGTCGATGATTCGTCGTCCCAGAGTCCGACGGAGCCGGACCGCAGTAGCACGCAATCCCCACCTCCCGAGCTTCCCGCCGTCGAAAACCTCACCGCGAATCCGGGCGTCGCCAGCTCTCTCGCCGCGCTGAAGAAGAGCGATTTGCTCGAGAGGCGCGCCTCGAAGCGCTTCTCGACGTACAATATCTCCAAGATGACAGGCGTGCCGCGCGGGCGCTCCGAACTGGGTGTTGGCCACCCGAATCGACGTTCCCTCGTGGCTGGTGGGGGCAGCACGCTCACGGCGAATGAACTTACCGCGCTCACTGAGGCGGACGAGGAGAATGAGGTGCCGCCTGCGATCCCGCTGCAATCCCCGCGACGCCAGCGCAGTATCTCGCGCACTCGGGGACCCCCACCTCCCGAGGTTGTGGAGGAGCGTCCTCCCGTTCCGCCATTACCGCGTGCGGTGCCCACAGCCCCGCTACCCCCTACACCGAGGATTGCGGAGTCGTCGAGTTCCACACCTGCTCCCAAACCTGTACCGAGTGCTCCTGGCACGCCCGACTCCATCAACGTGTTTCTGCAGGTCGGGCGGGAGGTGAAGAAGGCAAGGATGGAGCCGGGTCTGACGTTCTCTTCGCTGCGGATGCTCTTCGTGGACAAGTTCGCGTATAATCCCGGTCAAGAAGATTTCCCTGCGATCTACATCCGCGACCCATCGAGCGGAGTGCAGTATGAATTGGAGGACACCGACGAGGTGAAAGACAAATGCCTATTATCTCTCAACATCGAACGTGAGTGCCTCTGAGCTCTTGGTATATCGTGCAGTTACCGACGGAATCTCTGTAGCGCTTGACCAGATTAAGAAGCATATCGATGTGCAGATCTCGAGCCTTGCGCAAGAACTCCGGGACCTCCGGAAAACTGTCGGCGAGAACCGTCGTTCATCTATTCTCGTACCTCCTATGATCGATGAAACGAGCGTAGTCGAATTGCCCACCGATAGCCAGTTACAGAAGGTTGCGCGGCGACTGTCACGTCTCGTACAACGGGAAGGCACGCCAACGCAATCCGATGCCAGCATTTTTGGTACGCCTCTAGTGCCGCAAGAAACGGGCCAATCGCTATTACTGCAGCCGCAAATGACGGGCTCGTCGGTGATGTCCGAGTACTCGCTCCGGATAGTGTCGGACCTGCGAACACAGGTCGACGAGGTGCAGAACCTGAGGCGCGACCTCGGCATCATGCGGCAACTGTATACGGACTTTATGAAGCAGACCAAGGCGACGTTGACGGGGCTGCGCACCCAGACCCAGGCCGTGAGGCAGATGGCGTCGACCCAGGTGCCCGGCGCGCGGTCATACATCGACGCCGGCAAGACGAAGCTGGACGCGCGGAGCCAGAACGTGCTGACGAAGATGGAGGAGCTGCAGGACACGGTGGAGGGCGTGAAGGACGACGTGCTGAAGCGGCACATCTCGCCGAAGCCGCAGGTGCTGCGGGCGATCAAGGAGGACCTGAGCACGGTCGGCGCGGAGCTGCAGAGCCTGACGGAGCACATCAGCACGGTCAAGCCGATGTGGAAGAAGACGTGGGAGGAGGAGCTGCAGAGCATCGTCGAGGAACAGCAGTTCCTCAACCACCAGGAGGAGTTCCTCGCGGACCTGATCGAGGACAGGAAGGCGGTCACGGAGGTATATGGACACGTGGAAAAGGTGATCTCGCTGCGCGGCTCATCGGGTGCGCGCGGGGCGCGTGGACGCGCGCTCAAGACGCCGACGGTGGACAAAGAGCAACAGCAGCCTGGCGGCAGCGGCGGCGGGCTGAGCTCGGTGATGCTGGAGATCCGCGGCGCGACGGTAGACCCGGAGCGGCGGCTCAAGGCGATAGAGGCGAGCCAGAAGAATCGGGAGCGCGAGCTGGCGGACCGCGCGGACGAGTTTGAGGAGGAGCTCAAGGGATTCGTTGGCGGGAAGAAGCTCAAGATGACGGGCGGGGCGGAGGAGGCGGAGCGTGTGCGCCAGGCTAAGAACGACTTGTCGCTCAAGGCGATGTTTGGGGCGGCGCCTGCACCTGCGCCCCTCGTTTCTGCGCCGGGGCAATAGCCTCATGAGCTTGTTGGTTGGGACCATAATCACCGTCGTGGTCGTGTACATGCTTCATATTCTCTTTCGATGCGAGTTCGTATTGTTTTTCTTGGGATGATTTCACATACGCTCATTTTCACGGGTTCATTAACGTTCATTCGTTCATTCTTCCTTCCCTTACTCGCACGTCTCGAACTTCGCGATTCGTTTTTTTGTCTGGCTTTAGAGAGGACGTGATGTGGACTTTCTCCACTTATCATATAGCACTGTGCGTGCTAGGACGCGCGCATGAGTTCTTGGTGACGGTGTGCGAACATAAGGGGCATACGAAGGGAGGAAACAACTCAAGGAGAGGAGGAAGATAAGACGTGAATAACAGCGAGCTGGAGATTGATACACAGATCATTGACGAGAACCGGGACTGAGCTATAGCGATTGCGAAGACGACAGAAGTAACTTCATGTTGACTCGGGTTGGGACCGAGATGGAACGGTGGCTAGGACGAAGTTGGGGTTGACTCGGATGTTGCTCGGATGCGTTTACGCACTAGGCCACCGCCGCGAGTGCGCGATAGCGAGCAACTCAGATAAAGGGCCGAGATGGCTATAACTTGAACTGGGAACCTTACTGAAGGCAGGGGGCTTGAGAGCAGCAAGCTCAAGTGGAAGTGCCTTCGGTTTGTGGCTCGTCAACTGAACTGTGCGATGATCCCTGACATTCAGCAGAAAAAAGGGAGCCTTACATACATCCATACCAGTACATAACGCGCACAGTATGTAGTGGTAAGCGTAAAGCAGGGCAGCGTCGAAGACGGAAACCGAGAGCGGCAACGTAGAGAGGCAGTCATAGGGAAGGAGAGGCGTGATAGGAAGGCAGCAGCATGAAGAGAACGCGAAGGGAGACATATGAGAAGGAGCAATGACAAAATAAGATCAAGCGAGGGGAAGAGACAAAGAGCGATATACCATTCCAAGGCTAGCGTCGAAAACGACGCGCGAATGAGGAACCTGCGCCCTCGTCCTCGATAACGAGCACAGGACCAAGGCAGTGAGTCGAGGGGAGGAAAGACCAAGACAGCGATGTCTAGGACAAAAGAATAGGGAGTGCGGAGTGTCTGAGAGATCAGGGAAGAAGGACAAGCGATTGACGACCGCAAAGAAGGAAACGAAAGGCGGTCCGTGAACTGGAGCCTCGTGAGGTGTACGCCGTTCGCGTGGGGAAAAGACAAGGTTCACCGAGAGATCGTAGTCACCAGTAGCCCGTGAACAAGGAGAGAAGGAGCGGGACTCGGAGTAGGAGACGACGATGGGAAGTGGATAAGGGATATAGGATTTCGGCAGATATTGAGAGCGTGTCATGGCCTGAGACACAGGGGTCCGAGAAGGGAAAAGGCCACGCAATAGATGCACCTCTGAGAGGGCCGAGAGACACCCGAGATGGCCGAACGAGGAAAAAGAGCCCAACAGCCGTGCCATCCTTACTGCGCGGGCCATGCACGGTTGCAGCTGCTGTACAAAACACATTGCGCATCTTGCTGAAGTTCCGGGAGTGCGCACTAACCGTCCTGCACCAAAGGAGGGCCCCAGCAGGTAGATGCAGAGCTGGTTATTTGAGACGTGAGATGTGTCAAATAAGTTGGGTGTCCTTCGCGCAAGAGAGCTACAGCCTTCCCACAACGAGCCGATGCGTCATCACCTGGAATCTTGCTTACTAGGTTGGCGGGACTTCCTAAGGACAGTACTTGCTAGTGGTGTCTCCAGCACCGGAATACTGTATGTATCCGAATCCCGTCTGCAGAAGGACACATAGAAGTGAAAATGGTTGGCATACGATCAAAATCCCCGGGAATCCTTTAGACTCTGTTGGCTCGAGAATTGATAATACGGACATGTTCCAGTGACGTATCGTAGGTCGATTCCTGGGTCCTTCCGGTTCCAGGAACCTCAGCGGAAGGATACATGATGAATACTGTAAGATCTTTGAGTCTCAGCAGTGTGCAAGTCGCGCCGCACATACTGTACAAATCCGCGTTGTCCCGGGCCAGCGCTTTCCCGTCGAACTTGAACGTAAATTTGGCCGGTCTCGCTCAAGGCGACTCGGATGTTTGGGGCGCCGCTTACACCTGCGCCGCTCGTTTCTGCGCCGGCTGGCGGGGCCTCGCCGGGACAATAGACCTTCGTGAGGTTATTGGTTGTGGCCATAATCTCCGGCGTATTGCTTCGTATTCTCTTTCGATGCGAGTTCGTATTGTTTTTCTTGGGACTGATTTCACACACATTCTCACGGGTTCATTCGTTCATTCACCCTTTTTCCTACTCGAACTTCGCGGGTTTCGCGGGTCTGAGGCGTAGCGAGGCATGAGCGGTGCCTTAGAGCCTTGTCTTCACGTGCTCATTCCTTTGTTGCGTGCCGCCCGCCCTCCTTTCAACTGGTCTAAAATACCGGGTCTTTTGATTTTTCCCCGCCCACCACGCCCTCTTGCCATGGGATCGATGATGAGGATCGCTGCAACCGTCGACGCACATCAGGTCGCTCCCGTCCCACCCGTCGCGACCTCGCCTCGGTAGCAAAGACCCTCATTCTCGATCGAGAAGCGCTTCGCGCTTTCGCCCATTCTCTTTGCCCCGTTTCCCTCTCATACCTCTCGAGCATGGACTCCATATTTACCTAATTACTCACAACGCTTGTACATGCCCCCGTAACCTCACTCCGAATAGAGCCCAGTTGGCCATCTCCTCCCGACGCTGACCAACCCTCCGTGCCGCGCCACCCTCATTCACCTCTCCCATCGCCCAACGCGGCACGGACCCTCCCCTCGTAGAAGCAGAACTGCAACTCGCAAAGACTGTCTAGCTTTAGAGAGACGTGATGTGGACTTTCTCCACATGCTTATCATATAGCGCTGTGCGTTACAGTGCTACGATGCGCGCATGAGTTATTGGTCCCGGAGTGAGAACATATACAGGCATAAGGGGGGAAATAGCTCAAGAAGACGCCGGGAATGCACGCCTCGGAGGTACGCAGTGAAGGCGTGGCGAAGTGGGGTGTCGGGGTAAGCCCCATGCCGTCCAGGCCACTCGAATTTCTTTTTTACACAATCGATGGCACGGCAGGCGGGTTCTTCGCTCATCAGATCCACAAGCTTTTTTTTTTCTCAGGAAGAGGTCGATGGATGGTGCTCTGTCGTGTCCATTACTCCCCTACTCGTCGATCGATCTTGCCTCACCCCCCAATGACACGCGTGTGTCCGAAAGCGACGCGTGTTTGCTCGTACTCTTCTTCTATAACAACGTTCTCCTCTCTCATATATGGTGCGGTCAACTGGTACATATATGTATGTGTTCGCGTTGGCCCATGCATCCCTCACTTGGAGGCTAAGGGACCAGTACTTGATGTTTGGAGCTCGCAGGGGTACGATCAAGTCCAACGTCTTCACGCATCTACCTTTGCATCCACTGCGCAAATAGTCTGATTGGGGGAAAAGGACAAACACGGTACGTGACCAATACACACATTCGAAACTGATCCGAGGACTCTTTTACAGTACAGTACCGACACATCTATTCATCTTCTATTAGAGAGATTTAGAGTCCTGCGACCTGCGAGCTGTTACTTTCTAAACTGTTCTCCTCGATGAGAGCGCCTTCTTCGATTTACCCGGGAGCTCTGCCCTGGCGATCGCGGCGAATTTGGGACCGAGCTCCTCCCCTGTCTCCAGACAATGCGTCACCCTCGCCTGGAATGCCGCCAAGAGCTGCTTAGCCCGATACCTCCTCCATGCTGCCTCGTCTGGGGTCGTCTCGCAGCATGCCCTCGTTGCCGAATTGTTGTGACGCTTCTTCGAGTCTTGGCGGCCGAAATAGATCCCGCAACGCTCGCAGCACTTGATTTCGGCAGGGTGCTCCTCGCAGTCTCTGCAATGGCGGCAAAAGTACGCCCAGTTCTTGAATTTCTCGGTGGGACACAGCCTGCACTTGATTACGCTGACTTCCCTGCGCTCCACGTCGGCTTGGGTGGTCTGGAGCAACAACCGCTGCCACGTTGTCAACGACTTCGGGATGGCGTGGAGACCTTCCGGGGCTTCGGCGATCTCCTGATTTTCTGGATCGATTTGCTGCGCCCAATTGCTACCCGTGTCATGCTCTAGCTGGGCATAACCAGCGAGTTGATCCCACTGCGCTGTCGAATCACCCTCTTTGGGAGCGTCTGGCGACGGTGAGACTGCGTAGGTTTCGGGAGGGCTGGGGTAGGGGTCGGGAAAGACCATTGTGGCTGGGAGGTTGTCTGTGTGAGTGGTCGTGGGATGCGAGCGGGCTGATTTCTTGAGAGGAATTGCGGAGGGGCATTACGCTTTTATCGAGTTCGGGCCATCCCACAGAGGCATCGCTTGCATGTTTAGCGAGGGCGACCACAGCCAGGACCGCGCGTGGAATTCACGCGGCCAGGTCGCCACTCCGCTTTGATATAGCCATGTGTGGTCTTCTTAATACTCCAAATTCCAACCGCCTCGTTACAGTGTAGTCGCGCCTGAACCCCCTTCACAACAACTTCACAACAAACGGTGATTGGTGGTGTGGGAGACTAATTATCAATGTGTCCTTAAGGGTCTTATCTAACTGGGCAAGAGATTTTTTCCACAGCGGACGAGTGTCCTTGTAGTCCTTGTACTTTTCAACGGCCGGCTCATCGCAAATTTGGATATAACGACCCCTAGAGAGCTGTCGATAAGAACAAAGAACAAATGGTCCTTGCAGTGTCCTTGCAATCCTGGGACCAGGCCCAAGCGACCTGTGGCAGACCCGCCGGAGCTTCAACGCGCTTGGGCCGGGAATGACTTAATGACTGTCCATTCATACCAAACCACGCCTCAATTTTCTTGCATGGCCGAGCCTTCTGGCCGCAGGGAAAAGACCGTTCGGTGCGATGGTGCATCATGGTCTACCGATCCCACGCATCACTGATCGAATAAACAGGAGAAGGCAGCAGCGTGACGCAAGTTTTATTTTAGTATTATTGTGTCCTCGGGCCTGTCGCTTCTGTGGTACCACGGTAGGCGAGAGGCTGGAATGTGGTTGACGAGTGCTATACCTTAGCTCTCCTCGTAGCGATCGAACACATAATGAGAAGGTGCGGACGGGCGCTCTAGCACATTGACCAATTAGCGCCCACAGCCTTAAAACCCACGCCCGGATCCCACCCCTAAAATGCTGTGGATTACGTCGAATTCGGAGACTTGTGCAAGGCAAATAGCAACCCATCCGTTGCCAATGCCAAAACCAGTTCTCTACTGATTCGCCGATTCTGCAAATAGCTTCGCAGGTGCCACTACATTTTAGATGAGAAATCCTTCTAGTATGCTCCCGCTGTCGCATACGAGTGTGAACTATAACTTGAGCAGACTCGGGCTTCTTCTGCTATGATCGAGTGGAAGGAAGCGGATGACAATGAGCTGAAGATTGACCACCGTCGGGTAAGGCGACCATTTGACGAGAACCGGGACTGAGCAGTAGCCGTTGCGAAGACGACAGAGAAGTAACGGCGAACGGTTGACTCGGATACGTTGATGTGCTGGGGCATCGCCGCGAGTGCGCGATAGCGAGCAATTCAGATAAGGGCCGAGATGGCTATCACTTGAACTGGGAACCATACTGAAGGCAGGGGACTTGAGAACAGAGAGCTCAAGGTGGATGTGCCTTCGTTTTGTGGCTCGTCAACTGAACTGCGCGATGACGGCTGACATTCAGCAGAAAAATGGAGCCTTACATACATCCATGTTAGTACCTAACGCGCTCAGTATGTAGAGGTAAGCGTATCGTAGGGCAGCGTCGAAGACGGAAACCGAGAGCGGCAACGTAGTGAGGCAATCATATAGAAGGAGAGGCGTAATAGGAAGGCAGCAGCACGAAGAGAACGCGAAGGGAGACAGATGAGAATGAGCAATGACAAAATAAGATCAAGCAAGAGAAAGAGACAAAGGGCGCGATATACCATTCTAAGACTAGCGTCGAAAACGACGCGCGAATGAGGAACCTGCGCCCTCGCCCTCGATAATGAGCACAGGACCAAGGCAGTGAGTTGGGGGGAGCAAAGACCGAGACAGTGATGTCTAGGGAAAAAAGAATAGGGAGTGCGGATTGTCTAAGAGGGAAGAAGGACAAGCGATTGACGGCGAATAAAGACCGCAAAGAAGGAAATGAAAGGCACTGGTGCCTCGTGAGGTGTATGCCGTTCGCGTGGGGAAAAGACAAGGTTCACCAGATCATAGTCACCAATACTAGCTAGAATGAGCGAACAAGGAGAGAAAGAGCGGGAGTAGGAGACGATGATGGGAAGTGGACAAGGAATATATGAGACAAAGACGACGATTTTGGCAGATACTGAGAGCGTGTCAGGCCTGAGATACAGTGATCCGAGAAGGGAAAGGGCCGCGCAATAGATGCACTTCCGAGAGTGCCCAGAGACACCCGAGATGGTCGAACGAGAAGAAAAATAGTCGAACGGCCGTGCCATCCTTACGGCGCATCGAGTATAGCAGTGTGGGGACCTGGAACAAGCTGCCCATTTTGGAAGGGTGCTTCGTAGACTTTGCAGTGGTTGGCTCGAGAATTGATGATACGGCGTACGGACATGTTCCAGTGACGTATCCTGGGTCGTTCCGGTTCTTCGGGGAACCTCAGCGGAAGGACATGATGAATAAGATCTTTGGGTCTCAGCAATGTGCAAGTCGCGCCGCACATACTGTACAAATCCGCGTTGTTCCGGGCCAGCACTCTCCTGTCGAACGTAAATTTTGAATTTGACACACTTGTTGTGATGCGCAGTGTGTGCGGAGCACCGTGCTGCGACCGTTGCGCCAGCGGCAGCAAGCTGCGGTATACATACATCAGGGTACTATATTGGCTGGATGCGAGGACCGACACCGCGGAAATAAAGCGGTCTGAACTTCACGGCGGTGGCCGCAAGCGGCGTGGGTGCCTCGGCTACAGTATATTGACTCTGATGAATATCGATGAATACCCCATTCCTCCGGCGCCATAACTTTCAATGTCTCAAGCTTTCGGACTCGGGAAGAGGAATGATGCAGGTGCCCCAACGCTGCTCTTTTCACAACCCCTTCGTTTTTTTTAACGCACCTACACAGCTCAACATAGTTCCTCTCCTGGTCGCAAGCCCGGTCGGTCTCAAGATTCGCACTTTGACGGTTCAGAAGCTTTACTCGCCATGTATATGGAAAGGGCTATGAAAGAGGATATAGAGATGGCAGAACGCTGGAAGGCAGATGCTGATAGTATCCTCGTCTTTGTGAGTTCGCTTTTCTTGCAATATACACGTACCCACTACTTGGCTGCAGAGTGGGCTGTTCGCTGCCACAGTTGCCACAGCTATTGGACTAACCTTCCCGGATCTCAAGCCGGACCCCCAGGACCAATCTAATTTCTACCTTGCCAATATTTACCAGCTCCTTGCCAATGGATCACAGGTCACCATCCCTACGCCGCTGCCTGACCCACCCGCATTTTCTCCGTCGGTGACTGCCGTTTGGGTCAACTCGCTCTGGTTCTTGAGCTTGGTCATCAGTCTCACGTGCGCCGTGTTTGCTATTATGTTGCAGCAGTGGGCACGCTCGTACCTTACGGCCGCCCACCCCCGGTACACTCTACTCAAGGAAGTGCGGATTCGTGAGCTTCTCGCTGAAGGGGTCACGGAGTTCCGCCTTCCCGTCTTTGCGGGGGGATTGCTGACTTTCCATCACGCTTCCTTTTTCCTCTTCGTTGCGGGACTTGCTGTGCTCCTTTTCGATACTAATCATACTATCTTTTTTATTATCGCTGGATTTATTTTGTTCTTAGCCATATCGTACATATTTTTGACATGCCAACCCATGGTTCGGAGTAACTCCCCGTACTATACACCTCTTTCGCCGACGATCTGGCACATTACTCAAACCTTCCTTTCGGGTCTCCGACTTCTAGCTGCGATTACGTTTCCTGGTTTTGGACGTCGCTTGGAGAAGGTTTATCGCAGACGCCGTCACCAGGGAATGAGGGGGGCAGCGGAAAATTTCGCTCAAATGCATTCAGAAGAGCTCGATACTCGCGCGTTACTGTGGACATTTAGAACTCTGAATGAAGACCAAACACTCGAACAGTTCATCTTGGGCATTCCCAGCTTTTGCCGCTCAAAAGCGATCAAAAATCCCCGAGACTGCCTCGCTAGATTAGGGGAGGGGGGGTTGTCCGTGGCTATAATTTCATTGATGCATCGCACCTTGACACCCGATCTCGTCTCAGAGTTGGTCAAGGAAAGGCGGATCGATGTTTGCAGGAAGGCCATTGACGCTGCACCATTTCTGGCATCTTGGCAGACTTTGAGCCGCGTTTTCCGAGTCGAAGAATGGGATGGATTGCTAGGCTCCGTTGATTTTGGGCACTTTGTTATGCGCTACATTGGCAACCCCGATAACGACCCACGTACCGACTTCTGTATTCGGTGCATAATTGCTGTCATCATAGTACGTTTGCAGAAGTCTGGCAGTCACTCGGACCTCGTAACCCTACTGGGCATATCGGATGATCTCCATAGTTTGGGAGGACGTACTAATGTGCTACTTGCCAACTTCATTTTCATCACTCAGCAAATCGTTCGGTTTCATTCCGAATACTCTCGGGATGATGCATTTTTCGACGTGTCATACAGGACTCTCGACGAATTATCGTTCGACATCGATGTGCAGCGTGCATCGCCGGGGCGGCAACAAGAGTTTTGCAGCCTGTGGAACGAACTTGTCCACACGGCGCGAGATGGCGCCGATACTCACGTCCAATCGATCTCCACAAATATCCTCAGACGTATTCGAAGGAGCTACATCGCGTTCCACGGAAATACGGACCCAACTATCCCAACAGCATTCTACGAGTCTACCAACGATCGCGATTCCGTTCTATTTCGTGGCTCTACATATCCTCTTTGCGGCGGCCACCTTATCCCTCTGCCCCCGGCTCCCCACCGTCCCGAGGAGACTACTAACGTGACTGCGTCGCGAGGCACCACTATCGCTTCCATACCCCCTCCTGCAATTCCCCACCCCGCGCATCCTGTCCAGGTCACTACTGTCCCCGCCGTCTCCCGCTCTCCTGTACCAATTACCTCCGTTCGCAGTTCGTCCGCTCAGTTGCATTTCGACACGCCCGACCTGCCCGACCCGAACCGGAGCAGCACGACTCGAGGGAGACACAAGTCCGCGCCCAGACGCAAGTAGATTCGCCGCGTACACTCGCGGCCACTCAGGAGTATTCGGAGGTAGCAGTTTGTTTGGATGAGCTTTCCCATTTCGTGCTTCATTTTTTACCTTTATTTCCGGTTTCATTTTGTTTCAAGCGCAGACAAATCCGTTTTGGCATTACGGGCGCCCCCTTTCCACTTCATTTTTTCGACATCGCTTTTGCCTCAGAACCCCCCAGCCTCACTCCAACTCCCTTTTAAGTCGTTTCGATTATCCTATTTTTCCTTTACGACTGTTTTCACTGAAATATAGAAAATGCGCATTTAAATGGCTCGTTTGTATTCCCAGAGGTTCCAGGCCCATTATGTATGCCCGTAAGTAATGATGCAGGGCATACAGTAGGCAATTCTAACCTCTGAGTTCCAGCAGGCTCCTTTTGGTGGAGGTGTTGTGACTGACTATCACATCCGCAAGTCAGTCGGTCTCTCCATTTCTTACACTGGCATTAGAGTAGCCGTCCGTGTCTTACTCGTTTCCTTTTCCTATCTATTCTATTCTGTCTATTCCCTCTCGTCTCGTGACGTTGCCTACTCGGACTGGTCTGTTATGACTATAATAGCTGGTGCGCGAAGGGTGTCTTGGTATATTTTCCTGAAGGAGAACGGGTCAGATGGTTGCGTATGTTTAGCAGGGTTGAAGAAAATAGCTCCGAAAGCGAGCGTGGAATGGGCCATTGTCCGCATACATTGACTCATCAGCGAAGGGACGAACCCTGACCTAATCTACATTGTCTGGCTGCTTGGACCACGTCGTTTACCATGGGACCTACAATTAGAAGATCCCAACGTACACGTTGGCGTTAGGGACAACGAACGATTTTTGTGAGATCATGACCATTGACCACTGGAGTGGGGACTTCCCTCGCCCATTGATCTATTCACCTCTCGGACAAGCGATTCGACTTTCCCCACTGGCCCTCTACTTTTGCTTTTTTGTTGTTTTTGTTTTGGAATTAATTACAGTAATGTACGTCGTTAGGAACAAGACCTTATGGACCTATGGTGCATTACACCGCTATGAGTCCCCCCTCCTGAGCCGACATTACACTTATGCGGAACCTGTCGAATCGCTGAGCCAGGTTCGTCCCGCTGTCTTCTTGTGACATCGCAACTACGCAAGCAGCAAGCAGTGTGGAATGGCGCCTTGTCTCTTCGCTATTACTGCAGCCGCAAATGACAGGCTCGTCGGTGAAGCTGGTGAAGTCCGAGTACTCACTCCGGATAGTGTCGGACCTGCAAACACAGGTCGACGAGGTGCAGAACCTGAGGCACGACGTTGGCATCGTGCGGCAACCATATACGAAGTTTATGAAGCAGACCAAGGCGACGTTGACGGGGCTGCGCACCCAGACCCAGGCCGTGAGACAGATGGCGTCGACCCAGGTGCCCGGCGCGCGGTCATAAATTGACGCCGGCAAGTCGAAGCTGGATACGCGGAGCCAGAACGTGCTGACGAAGATGGAGGAGCTGCAGGACACGGTGGAGGGCGTGAAGGACGACGTGTTGAAGCGGCACATCTCGCCAAAGCCGCAGGTGCTGCGGGCGATCAAGGAGGACCTGAGCACGGTCGGCGCGGAGCTGCAGAGTCTGACGGAGCACATCAGCACGGTCAAGCCGATGTGGAAGAAGACGTGGGAGGGGGAACTGCAGAGCGTCGTCGAGGAACAGCAGTCCCTCAACCACCAGGAGCCTGAGGAGTTCCTCGCGGACCTGATCGAGGACAGGAAGGAGGTCACAGAGGTATATGGACACGTAGAGAAGGTGATCTCGCTGCGCGGCTCATCGGGTGCGCGCGGGGCGCGCGCTCAAGACGCCGACGGTGGACAAGGAGCAACAGCAGCCTGGCGGCAGCGGCGGCGGGCTGAGCTCGGTGATGCTGGAGATCTGCGGCGCAACGGTAGACCCGGAGCGGCGGCTCAAGGCGATAGAGGCGAGCCAGAAGAACCGGCGGGAGCGCGAGCTGGCGGACCGCGCGTATGATTTTGAGGAGGCGCTCAAGGGCTTCGTTGGCGGGAAGAAGCTCAAGATGACGGGCGGGGCGGAGGAGGCCGAGCGTGTGCGCCAGGCTAAGAACGACTTTGTCGCTCAAGGCGATGTTTGGGGCGGAGCCTCGCCGGAGCAATAGCCTCGTGTACCTTCGTGAGTTTAGTGGTTGGGGCCATAATCTCCATCGTGGTTGCGTACTATATGCTTCATATTCGCGAGTTCATTTTATTGTTTTTCTTGGGATGACTGCCACTATTTCACACTATGCTCATTCTCATGAGTTTCATTCATTCATCTTTCCTTACTCGCACGTTTCGAACTTCGCGATTCGTTCTCTGTCAGGCTATCGTGTATCATAGCTTTAGAGAGGATGTGATGTGGACTTTCTCCACATGCTTATCACATAGCGCTGTGCACGCGTGCTACGATGCGCGCATGAATACTTGGTCCCGGAGTGAGAACACATACAGGTAAGGAGGGAGGAAATAGAAGACGCTGGGAATGCACGACCTGAGGCCTGAGGGCCGAGGTACGCAGTGAAGCTAGTGAAGCGTGGCGAAGTGGGGTGTCGAGGTAAGCGCGGCCCCATGCCGTACACTTTCTTTTTTACACAATCGATGGCACGGCAAGCGGTTCTTCGCTCATCGGATCCACAAGCATTTTTTTTTTCTCAGGAAGAGGACGATGGGATGGTGCTCTGTCGTGTCCATTACTCCCCTACTCGTTGATCGATCTTGCCTCTCCCCCCAATGACACGCGTGTGTCCGAACGCGACACGTGTTTGCTTGTACTCTTCTTCTATGACAACGTTCTCCTCTCTCGTATATGGTGCGACCAATTGGTCGATTATGTGGAAGATATTCGGTATACTGTCCAGATACTGGTACATATAATAACTATTGCACTAGAACATGACGTAGCAGAGGCCCACGCGAGGCACGTTCAAAGGTGTTCCGATCCGTACTGTATCTGTTCGCGTTGGCCCATGCGTTCCTCACTCAGCGGCTGAGGGACCAGTACTAGATGTTTGGAGCTCGCAGGCGTACGGTCGACTCCAACGTCTTCACGCATCTGCCTTTGCATCCACTGCGCAAATAGTCTGATTGGGGAAAAGGACAAACACGGTACGTGACCAATACACAGATTCAAAACTGATCCGAGGACTCTTTACAGTACAGTACACATGCGAAGAAACGAAACCAGACCAAAACCGGTATAGTAAAGATCATCACTAAGCGAACGCGGGAAAAGTAGGGATCCGCCGCACCGCAAACACGCGCATGGGGTCGGCGAAAGGAAGAAAGAGGGATAGAGAAGGTACATATCTATCCATCTGCTATCAGAGTCCTGCGACCTGCGACCTGTTACCTTCTAACTTGTTCTTCCTCGATGAGAACGCCTTCTTCGACTTACTCGGGAGCTCTGCCCCGGCGATCGCGGCGAATTTGGGACCGAGCTCCTCCCCTGTCTTCAGACAATACTCCACCCTCGCCTGGAATGCCGCCAAGAGCTGCTCAGCCTTATACTTCCTCCATGCTGCCTCGTTTGGCGTCGTCTCACAGCACGCCCTCGTTGCCGAATCGTTGTGACGCTTCTTCGAGTCTTGGCGGCCGAAATAGATCCCGCAACGCTCGCAGCACTTGATTTCGGCAGGGTGCTCCTCGCAGTCTCTGCAATGGCGGCAAAAGTACGCCCAGTTCTTGAATTTCTCGGTGGGACACAGCCTGCACTTGATTACGCTGACTTCCCTCCGCTCCACGTCGACTTGGGTGGTCTGGAGCAACAACCGCTGCCACGTTGTCAACGACTTTGGGATGGCGTGGAGACCTTCCGGGGCTTCGGCGATCTCCGGATTTTCTGGATCGATTTGCTGCGCCCAATTGCTACCCGTGTCGTGCCGCGTTTCCTCCTGCTCTCTCTCCTCAGTCCAAGACTGCTGTCTTTGCACAAGGGCTCCCACCGACCCCTGCGGAACGCTAGGTCCCAACAAGGATCGATGGTAAACTCCCCGTGCTGTCGTGGACGCGAGCCTCCCCGCTCCGCGTCCCACCATCTTGGATTTACTATTGATACCGATTTGGGTCCTGATGGCAGGTATACGGCGGGCCCCCTTCGCGGGCCCCCCTACCCCCAAGAACCCGTCTGTGGTTGGTTTTACCCTCTGCTGGGGTAATTCATAGCTATAGCTGTCGTCGTCATCAGTCCCTGCGCAGCGATCACGATAGGTTCCATACGTTTTCCTCCTTCGCTTCCCGAGAACCGTCCCCGAGACACCTACACCCTCTGTGCTTGTAGTCTCCGTCATCGATGACACACCGATGGGTGTCGCCGTATCGGGGTTGTTCTCAATATGGCTAAGCGAGGATGAACATCGATATCAGGAGGGTGAGAAATTTCTGTGGTAAGTAGAACCAGGGTACGTACGTGTTCCTGTAGATGCTCATGGTGTCGGGGAACGAGGCGTAACGGGGCTGCGTCTGCCCAGTCAAGTCGATGTCGTCCCCGACGATCCAAGAGGGGGCTTGTCCCGGCTGGAAGAGGTCGGCGAAATCGAAGTCCGGGGTCGGGGTAGCCGATGATGGAATCTGCAAAACGTGAGCAAAGCTCCTTGCGATGGTGCGTTGTACTCACGGACTGTGAGGCTGCTGCCTCGTAGGTGGGGGATGGGAGTAGCTGGTCCCCAGTGCTATCGCTATGCGGTGACGTGACTGAGCTGACGTCTGTCGGGGCTTTTGATCGGTGAGTACAAGATGTTGTGGTAGACGTGAGGCGGAGACATACCTGGGGTGAGCGAGGGTATGGAGTCCCACTCCTGTGGCATTATGAGGTGAGCGGTATTAATAACTCTACCATTCATTGCATGCTTACAGTTAAGTCGAAGAGACTGTCGTTCATGTAGTCGATATTGGTGGCGAGGGGTGGCGGCGCCGGCACGAGGGCAGTCGCTGCGAAAGGTGCTGCGCCGAGATCGTTGAGGGCGCCATTTCCGGGCATGTCCCCGGCTACTAAGGTGCTCCAGTCAAAATCCTGTGACAGATGTTAGTGAGTTCTTCCATCGTGGGAATGAATATGTTCACAAGACTGCCTCCGAGCTGGGAGGCCGGAGTCGGCTCGGGGAGCGTGTCGCCTAGTTCCCAAGCGAGGAGCGCGTCCAGGCCCTCAAAGTCGAAATTGATTCCTTTGACGGGCTCTGGCTGGACATAACCAGCGAGTTGATCCCACTGCGCTATCGAATCATCCTCTTCGGGAGCGTCCGGCGACGGTGAGAATGTGTAGGTTTCGGGAGGGCTGGGGTAGGGGTCGGGAAAGACCATTGTGGCTGGGAGGTTGTCTGTGTGAGTGATCGTGGAATGTGAGCGGCTGATTTCTCGAGAGGGATTGCGGAGGGGCATTGCGCTTTTATCGAGTTCCGGTCATCCCACAGAGGCATCGCTTGCATGTTTGGCGAGGGCGACCACAGCCAGGACCGCGCGTGGAATTCACACGGCCAGGCCGGGGGTCGCCACTCTGCTTTGGTATAGTCATGTGTGGTCTTCTTAATACTCCAAATTTCTTTTGCTACGCTGTGGTCGGAACCGCCTCGTGGCAGTCGCGCTCAAGGTCGCGCTTGAATACAATACAACAAAACGGTGATCGGTGGCGTGGGACTAATTATTAATGTGTCCTTATCTAAAGGGATTTCTCGACGTGTCCTTGTACTTTTCAACGACCGGCTCATCGCAAATTGGGATAATAACGACCCCTAGAGAGCTACAGTATCGATAGGAACAAAAGGTCCAATCCTGGGACCAGGCCCAACTTGAAGTGGCCTGTGGCAGACCCGCCGGAGCTTCAACGCGCTCGGGCTCGTGAATGGCTGTCCTTTCATATCAAACCACGCCCCAATTTTCTTGCATGGCCGAGTCTTCTGGCAGCAGGGAAAAGACCGTTTGATGCGATTGATGGTGCTCCATCATGGTCTACAGATCCCGCGCATCATAAACGGGAGAAGGCAGCAGCGTGACGCAAGTTTTATTTTAGTATTGTGTCCTCGGGCTTGTCGCTTCTGGGGCACCACGGTAAGCGAGAGGCTGGAATGTGGTTGACGAGCTATACCTTAACTCTCCTCGTAGCGATCGAACACACGATGAGAAGGTGCGGACGGGCGCTCTAGCACATTGACCAGTTAGGGCGCACAGCCTTAAAACCCACACCCGGATCCCACCCCTAAAATGTTGTGGATGACGTCGAATTCGGGGACGTGCAAGGCAAATAGCAACCCATCCGTCGCCAACGCCAAAACCCTGATTCGCCGATTCTGTAGATAGCTTCGCAGGTGCCACCACATTTTAGATGAGAAATCCTTCTAGTATGCTCCCGCTGTCGGGTACGAGTGTGAACAGTGTGTGAACTATATCTTGAACAGACTCGGGCTTCTTCTGCTATGATAGAGTGGGAGGAAGCGGATGACAATGAGCTGAAGATTGACCACCGTCGGGTAAGGCGATCATTTGACGAGAACCGGGACTGAGCTGTAGCCGTTGCGAAGACGACAGAAGTAACGGCGAACGGTTGATGTTGACTCGGATGCGTTGATGTGCTGGGGCACCGCCGGGAGTGCGCGATAGCGAGCAATTCAGATGAGGGCAGAGATGGCTATAACTTGAACTGGGGCTAATGTGGAACCTTACTGGTCGGGGGTATTGAAGACAGGGGGTTGAGAACAGCGGGCTCAAGTAGAAGTGCCTTCGTCATATGGCTTGTCAGCTGAACTGTGCGATGATGCCTGATATTCAGCAGAAAAAAGGGGGCCTTGCATATATCCATGTCAGTACCTCACACACATAGTATGTAGCCTAGTAGAGGTAAGCGTATCGTAGGGGAGCGTCGAAGACGACAACCGAGAGCGGCAACATAGAGAGGCAGTCATAGGGAAGGAGAGGTGTAAGAAGACAGAAACACGAGGCAAATGAGAATGAGCGATGACAAGAGAAAATCAAGCGAGGGAAGGAGACCAAGGGCCAATATACCGTTCTAAGACTGGCGCGAATGAGGAATATGCGCCTTCGCCCTCGACAACGAGCACAGGGCCAAGGTATTGAGTTGGTGGGGGGGGCAAAGACCGAGATAGCGGTGTCTAGGACAAAAGAAAAGAAAAGGAAGCGCGGAGTCTCTAAGGGGTCAAGGAAGAAGAACAAATGATTGGTGGTGAATAAAGATCGCAAATAAGGAAATGAAAGGCAGTCCGTGAACTGGTGTCTCATGAGGCGTTACCGATCGTGTGGGGAAAAGAGGAGGCCATCCGAGATCAAAAGTAGCTTGAATGAGGGAACAAAGGGGGAAAGATCGGGAGCAGGAGGTGATGATGGGAAATGGACAAGGAATCAGGAGACAAAGAAAAAGTTTGCGGCAGATCCTGAGAGCACGTTGGGTCCTGAGATATCTTAGGTCTGAGTCGATTCCTCGGTCATTCGGTTCCTTGCGTGTTCTCAGCTGCAAGGGCCGCCATGATAGCGATAGTGGCATTCTATCTCGGTGATGGAGCTCCAAGCCTCTGTAATTCAAGTTGTACTAGTAGTCGTGCCAGTGTGTTGCGGGCTGCGCCTTGCCAGTGAGCTAATGACGCGTGACCGGCGTGACCGTGACCAATGTGCACGTGAACAACCCAAACGCGAGTTGTTGGTGAACGTTTGCTCGAATTCGACATCTTCCTAACACCCCTGAATACTCTACTCGTCCGGCGCCATAAAATGTCTCGAGCTTTCGGCGTTGGACAGAGGAACGATGCAGGTACGTACCTCAACGCAACTCTTATCGTGAACCCTTCGTTGTTGTTTTGACGCGTCAGGGTCTATACAGCCCAACATATTTATCCTCCGGGTTCGTCTTGGGTTGGACAGGATCCAGCACAGTTAGAAGAAATTGACGGCTCAGAAGCTTTATTCGCCATGTACATGGAAAGGGCTGGGAAAGAGGATAGGGAAATGGCAGAACGCTGGAAGGCAGATGCTGATAGTATCCTCGTCTTTGTGAGTGCTCTTTTTGCGATATACACGCGCACGCCACCTTACAACTACAGACTGGGCTGTTCTCTGCCACAGTCGCCACGGCTATTGGACTAACCTTCCCGGACCTCAAACCGAACCCTCAGGACAAATCGAATTTCTACCTTGCCAATATTTACCAGCTCCTTGCCAGTTCTAATGGGTCACAGATCGTCGTCCCTACCACGCTCCCTGATCCTCCCGCGTTTTCTCCGCCAGCGTCTGCCGTCTGGGTCAACTCGCTCTGGTTTTTGAGCCTGGTCATCAGTCTCACGTGCGCCCTGTTTGCTATTATGTTGCAGCAGTGGGCACGCTTGTACCTCACGACCGCCCACCCACGGTACACTCTACTCAAGGAAGCGCGAATTCGTGAGCTCTTTGATGAAGGGGTCGTTAAGTTCCGCCTTCCCCTCATTGCGGAGGCATTGCGGGCTCTCCATCACACCTCCTTTTTCCTCTTCCTTGCGGGACTTGCTGTGCTCCTTTTCAACACCCACGTTACTGTCTTTGCTTTTGTGGCTCTTTGGACAGGGTCATTGGCCGTGGCGTACTTATGTTTCACGTATGTGCCCGTGTTTTGGAGTAACGGCCCATATTACACACCACTTTCGCCATTGGTCTGGCGCATCACTCTAACTACTCTTGCGACTAACAGATTTCTGGCCTGGCTCACGTATCGTGGTTTTGAACTTACATCCTGGAGTCGCTTGGAGGCTGGTTATCGCAGACGCCGTCGCCAGGGAATGAGGAGGGCAGCAGAAGAATCTGCTCAAACGCGCTCACAAGAACTCGATGGTCGAGCCTTGATATGGACATTCAAGTCTCTGAATGAAGACCAAGAACTCGAACGGTTCATCTCGGGCATTCCCAGCTTTTGCAGTTCAAAAGCAATCGAAGATCCCGCGAGCTGCCTTGCTCGATTAGACGACGAGGGGTTGTCGGGGGCTATAGTTTCGTTGATGCATCGCGCCTTGACATCTGATCTCGTTTCAGAGTCGGTCAAACAAAGGCGGATCCGTGTTTGCACCAAGGCCATCGACGCGGCACCAGTTCTGGCATCTTGGCGGACGTTGAGCCGTGTTTTCGGAGAATGGGACGGATTACTAGGATCCGTTGATTTTGGACGCTCCGTCATACGTTGCACTTGGCAACGCCGACAACGATCCACGTACTGACTTCTGTGCCAGGTGCATTGTTGCCGTCATCATAGTACGTTCGCAGCAGTCTGGTGGATGGTCTGACCTCGCGACCGCACTACTGGGCATATCAAGTGATCTCCTGTTCAAATATAATTTAAGCGGCCGTAATAATGTGCTACTTGCCAACCTCATTTTCACTACTCGGCAGATCGTTCGGTTTCACTCCGAACACTCTTGGGATACGCTGTTTAACATGTCTTCTAGGACTCTCGACGAGTTGTCACTCAATATCGACGTGCAGCGTACATCGCCGGAGCTGCAGCAAGAGTTTTGCGGCCTGTGGAACGAACTTGTCCATACGGCGCGGGATGGCGCAGATGTCCAGGCCCGATCGATTTCTACAGAGATCCTCGGGCGTATTCGAAGGAACTACGTCGCGTTTCACGAAAACACGGACCCTACTATTCCAACGGCATTCTATGACCCGACCAACGACCACGATCCCATTCTATTTCATGCCTCCGCATATCCTCTGTGCAGCGTCCAAACCCACCACCCCATCCCTCTGCACCCGACTCCCCACATCCCCGAGACGACTACTAATGTGACTGCGACGCAGGGCACTATCGCTTCCATAACCCCCCTTGCAATTATCCACACCGCGCATATTGTCTAGGTCACGACTGTGCCGTCCGTCTCATTCTCCCACACTTCCGCATCGATCACCTCCGTTCACAGTTCGCCCACTCCGCGGCTAGGTACTCTTTCAACTCCCGTCCTTAGGCCGATATCCCGCCTTTCCTGACCCCAGATCCGAATACCGTCGTGCAACCTATGGATCGCCCCTTCTCGGGTTTATTTTCGGACACCGTGCCTACCACATGCGATACCAACAACTCTAGTACAGGTGCCTCACTTCAAAGCTCAATGACCCTGCGTTCCAACCGATTACATAAGCATGAGTCCGGGTCGCATTCCTTCCTGAACCTGAGCCGGACCAGGTACCTTCCTCATAAACCCCACTCTTAAACGCCCACTTACAGTAATAAGAGCACCAAAGTCAGACCCGCGCATCTACTTTAGCCGAGTCGAATCACCACCTTCCTCTTCCTCCAGTCCAGTTCTCAATCCTGTACACCTTTAGACTTCTCCGCGACCCGCATCTCTTACAACCTTCACCTCGAACACTGACCCTTATTTGACTGCTCCGAATCCCGCCATTACTGCTAGTCTCGCCACGCCTAGTGCGGAAGAAGACTTGAGCATTCCTGTCCACGCGCACCCCCCCCTCTCACCACTTGCACCGGCCCACCGAATCGGCCCATTTGGCTACCCTCGCTACTTCACGAGTTTGAGGACGCGAGCCTAACCCCCGGGAACTGATCACGTGTAAAACTCAACATACTCCCGACACACCAATCCTTGCTTGCCTCAGTGAGGATACGGTTATAATACAACGATGGCGTCTATTTTCAACTTCTCATATCGTCGGAGGTCCCATTATGAGTGTAAGTGATGATGCCGAGCACACAGTGGGCAATTCTAACCTCTGGATCCCAGTAGGCCCATTTTGGAAGTGTTGACTATCACGTCGCTCCAACTGCAGGTCAATCCGTCTCTCAGGTCCGATTTACTATCATTTTCTTAAAAGAGTCTTACCACACTCGATTCATTTCCCTGACTATTATTGACTCCACGGTCTATTCCCTCTCGTCTCGTAACGTAGTTATCACCTTTGTATGGTTTTAATTTCGTTCGCAACTAAGATTAGAGGTTTCTCGGGTACTCCTTATTGTCTACGCGAAACACTGGCAATCTGTCATTGCTATGATAGACGGTGCGCAAAGGGAGAACGGGTCAGATTCCATATGTTTGGCGGGATTGAAGAAAATGACCATGAAGCAAACGCGCACTAGCTGATGCCGTCCAGAGGTGTCAAGCCTACTCCCCACTTGGCAAGTGCCATCTGCAGTTGCAAGGTATTCATAGTAGGAGATAGGAACCCTCGGCTTATGTATCACGAGTTGTCCTTGCGGCTGCTCCTTCTGTGAATTCTCCCGGTCGTGTTTTCCCACGTTTCCGCTTCTCGTCTTGGGGCCACCTTACTTAGGACAAACATGTTTCTTAGCTGTAGTGTTCTCATAGCTACGACTGGTCTGTGTCTCGGACATGTACCCCAGTAATAAAAATGGATCAAAAAAAAAAGAGATAGCTATAGGAACCCTCGACAAACGGCTAGATGCAGACATCCTGCTAGACTGGTGACCGTTCGCTCTATGAGGCCTATGAGGTCCCGGCCGGTTACGTGCAATTAAGGCCTTAGACGTAGTCTCACGCCGCAGAGTTCCTCGCAAGGTTCCTCGTGTCTCAAAAGGTTATAGAGTTTACGTAGAAAGAGCAAGAGAGGACGAGTCCCTCTAGGAGGTGGTGATCGCCAAAAAATACTGTAATCCACAGATACTAGTAATAGGTTCTCCGAGGTTCTTCGTATTCTCCTCCCACGGATTCTTTCCCGCCTCGGACTGGCCATCGAGCAGCTCGCGGCGTCACGGTCGTGCATACTTGTCCATACGCCGCGGGCATCTCAACGGCTTGTTTACGGTACTTTTTCGAATGAAGGTTGTCCGGTAAAATAGACGGGTTCCGAGGGCGGACGCCGAAGTGGAAACTAATCAGATCATGCATGGATGGGATACTCGCGGGCCTCGGACCGACCACTCTATCATGTGCCGCCGGTAGAGTCTCCCATACAGTACCTTGTCTCAAACAGATAAAGACTTCTGCTCCCGTGTCCCCGTCGTGACAAAGCCATGGTATTTATATAAACCCTCCGGTCGGGGGTGGGACTTGAAACAAACTTCGCGTCCTGCTTATAGACAACAGACAACACCATGGTTAGTGACACTGCAAGAGTTTGGTTTATCACTGGTGAGTGCCCTACGTTATCGGCGTCCGGCCGCGTCCCAATGTCTGACCTACCATTCACTCCAGGTGCGTCAACGGGGCTGGGTTTGGCACTCACTCGCTCAGTTCTCGCTCGTGGTGATCACGTTATCGCAACTGCGCGATCGTTGAAGTCTTTCGACGAACTGCGCCAAGACACCAAGTTCGATGGGACAAGACTGAGGTTTCTGACTCTGGACGTCACCTCACCAATGGTAGAGATAAAACAATGCGTAGACGAGGCTCTGGCCATATGGGGTCGCATCGATGTGGTTGTCAACAACGCGGGAAGGATCACATACGGCCTCAGCGAGGAACTCGGGTGCGTACTGTATTTAAAGATCACCCCCATCGCGTGGGAAGTGAACATCGGTATTCGGGTTCGTAGCGCCGAAGGAATTATGAATGATGTGAACACAAACTTCGTTGGACCCATCAATGTCACCAACGCCGTTCTTCCGAGCATGCGCGCGCGGCGCGATGGGACTATCGTCTTCATCGGAAGTCGTTCCACTTTCCGAACCCAGATAGCCGTAAGCCACTCCTTCCTCTGCACTATTCGTCCCTTGTCTCACTTGTCCGCGCGCTGTCCAGGGCGTTGGTAAGCACCAGACCTCAACACGGGCTCCTGACTCTCACTCTCGCCTCTAGTATCCTACTCTGCATCCAAAGCCGCTCTTCACTGTGCGTAAACGTATACCCTGCCTCCTCAGCGCCTGCAATAACTCCCCCTTCCCGCTCCACCTCCAGCATACGCAGAGACGCTCTCCAAAGAGCTCGAACACTTCAACATCCGCGTGACGATCGCCGTTCCGGGGACCTTCGCGACCAAATTCAACTCCCCGATCCGCTCGGGGACGCCGCTCGCGGGCTACGAGGCGTTGCGTGACCACCTGGACAAGTTCGTGCAGAAGTACGCCAAGATCCCGATGGGCGACCCCGACCTGGGTATGAGCGCACTCGTCGATGTCGTGCGCGGCGAGGGCCGGGCTGCCAACCACGGCCCGCCGCCGCTCTGGCTGTTCCTCGGAGAGGACTCGATGCGTGACGTCCGTTTGCGTACGCAGGTTCTCCAGTCGACGCTGGAGGTGTGGAAGGACGTCGGGTCGAATTTGGGTCTTCCACAAGAACAGATTCCGGCTTGATTTTCTTTGTATGTATGTATTATTATCGGGCAGCGTTGTTGCAACTCTGTACATTACAACACAATGCTGCTGTTGAT